>PVJD01004226.1:0-142209 GCA_004026545.1 Mormoops blainvillei
ACAAAAGAGAAAGTAACCAAACACAGCACCAAAGAAAAGCATCAGGTCACAAGGGAAGGTACCTATTTTGAAGGAGACTGAGGTCTCATTGTCCTATGTACAATATTTCTTTTATCTTCTTCAATAAATGTCTCTTTTTCATACCGTAAAAAAAAACAACAACTACAATATAATACAGCATTTCATTTTTGGGTATCTCTCTGAAGAAGTCCAAAACACTAATTTGAAGATTTACGAGGAGGGACCCCCACAAAAAATCAGAATTATCTTCTGGAGTGTGGGCCCCTTATAATACAGGCTTCCTTTGCTAGGTGAGTGTTCTAGGAACCCATCTGTATTATTGTACCAGTTGGCACTGTTGTGAAAGGAACGGTGAATTTTTTTGGAAGATTCTTTCAGTGTGTTTGCCCATTTCATGATGGGCTATTTATGAGTGCACCTGCCCACATCATGCTGAGTACTCAGCAGTTTTTGACTAAAAACAGCAATACTCCTATACCCCACACTCCCTATTCACCCAATCTCATCCCAAGCAACTTTTTTCTGTGTGTTCTGGATGAAGAAAGTCCTCAAAGGGAAACAGTTTACTGATGTGGAAGAGGTGAAATGAAACACGGTAGAAGCACTAAAAGACATCAACATCAACGAGTTCAAAACTGTTTTGAGCAGTGGAAACAAATGTCTCAATAGGTGTGTTGCATCAAATGAAGAGTGCTTTGAAGGTGACTGAAATTTAAACATGTAAGAATAAGTACACAAACATTTATAAATAAATTCTATTTTGTGGGGCCCCTTGTCTATATGGACCAATATGTTCATTGCAGCATCATTTATAATAGCTAAGATATGGAAGTAACTTAAATGTCTTTGAATAAATGAATGGATAAAGAAGATGTGGTATCTATAATGAAATATTACTGAGCTTTAAAAAGTATAAAATTGTGCCATTTTCAATAACAAGGATGAACCTACAGAGTATTGTACTAAGTGAAGTAAACCAGTCAGAGAAAGACAAATATCATATGGTTCCACTTAGACATAGAATCTAAAAAACACCACAAATGTGCAAATAATACAAAATCGAATCAGGCTCTTAGATACAGGAAATAAACTGGTGGTTACTAGAAGAGGGAGGAGTTTGAGAACAGGAGAAATAGATGACGAGGATAAAGAGGTACTAACTTCCAGTTACAAAATAAGTAAGTCATGGGGATGTCATGTAGAGCCAGGGAATATAGGCAGTATATGTAATAACTTTGGTGACAGATGGTAACTAGATTTCTTAGGTTGATCATTTTGCATTCTATAGAAATGTCAAATTACGATGATGTAGACCTGAAATTAGTAGAATAATGTATGCCAACTATACTTAAATTTAAAAAAAAATATCAAAGTGCTGAGAGTCCAAGACAGCAAATCTATTCTGGAAACAAGGAGTCTAAAGAAACAGAACAACTCAATGCAACATGCAACCTGAGATTTTATTTGTTTTATAAAAGACATAAATGGGAAATAGATTAAATGTGACTTTTGTCTGCCAATTGGAATATTATTATAAAATTAATTACCGGACTTTTAATAATTTTACTTTAGTTATGTAAGAGAAAGTCCTTGACCCTTAGAAATACAAATTGAAGCATTTAAGATAAATGAACACTATGTCTGAAAATTATTGTCCTACAGGTAAAGGGAAAATATAAGATACACCTATCATATATAGAAAATAAAAATTATAAAATATTAATTACCAATATACACACATATGTATCTATACACACATGCATGCATGTATGATAGATGCCTTATATACATATACATGTATGTACATATATGTACATGCATATTAAAATTTGAGATATCTTGATGGTGAAGGCTATATAAGATTTTTTATGTAGGGTTTTTGCATTTTTCTCACAACTTTTCTCCAAAATTATGTCAAAACAAAAAGGTAAAAATTCAAAATAAATGTTTAGAATGAGCACGCAACTTTTCACAAACATCAGATTATTAGCTGCTAACTTTAGTGGAAAATGGATTTAAATAATTCAAAGGTAGGGATTTTAGTAAAGGTAAAAAAATACAGGTGGTCAGAGATCAATAAAAAAATACCCCCCTTCCCACCACAATCACTACACTGTTGTCTATGTGCATAAGTTCTTTTTATTTTTTCTCCATCCTTCCACCACCCCAACCACTCCCCCAGAGCTGTCAGCCTGCTCTCTATCTGTGAGTCTCAGTCATGGGCATATGTGCCAAAATGGTGCATTCCTATGCTTTAAAGTTGTGGCCTGAAGTAGAACAACAACAACCAAAATCCACATTTAAAAAAAAAAGCTGGCTAATTTAATAACTGATCACTATTCCTCAACCTGATCAATGATTAGATATTGGACATTAGCTACTTCAGACGGTTTGATAGACATCTATTTTCAAAAACAAATTTCCCTTCAATAAAATAATCATGGTACCTTTTATTATATTTAGTGATTCTTATTTAATAATAATATATTTAAATTTGAGTGGTTTGCTTGACTTTCGCAAGTATTTTAAATGGACATAGAAATTTGTTAATATATTGACATAATTAGTATTTATTCACGGTTGATATAACATACAAGTCTAAGTATTTAAATTACAAACAGGATTTAACTAATAAATATGTTAATTGTGCTAATTTAGAAATAAGGCTTAATTCAATCTCTTTTGCAAAACTGAATGTGACTGAATTGTACTCAAATATAAAAGATATAAATATACTAAAGTTTTAAAAATACATTTCTTGATTTCATTATTTCATTGCTAGCATTTAAGAATTGTTTTGTTTTTTTTAATAAAGTACCTGTGTATTTTGCAAAGTTTAAAATGTCATTTGATATGATCTTCAGCTTATTTTTTTAAATTGGGAATATATAATAAGACATGACTTGAACAACCAAGTTGACCTTTAAATTAAAAAATAAAAATAAAAAAGCAAATGGTGTTAGTGTTTTTGATTTGACAGACCTCAAAGACACATTAAACTTCCTGCTAACAGCTGGAGGGGAAAACAAGGTGAGGTATTGGCTTATAATTCTAACCTTTTCTGGAGAAAATGTTGATACTGAAAGCCAATGACTCAATGGTGACAGAAAAAGGTAAATATTACAAACAAAGTCCTACTGAAAAGGGAAAAAAACCCCTTATTTTGGAACTACAAAGAGCCTTAAAAAAATACCTTGTTGACAGGAAATTTCTGGCATAGAAAAAATATATTTTTAAAATACTAAATCTAACCTGTCAAGGTTTAATGTAAGGTCTCTAGCAAATGCAATCTGAGTGGAGGCATCCGTATTCAAAACATTCTTATTAAGTACCTACTATATTCCAAACTAATCTGAAAATATTTTATCTGAGACAAATATTTGAATATTATGTCAGTGTCTGAGTGATCAGCTGTGTTGATATTTATAGAGGAGATGAAGTATGTTCAGAACACAAAACAAATTATAAGTTAAAAAAAATAACAGGAAGAGAGTGTCAGTTGTCAGAGGGTACAGGCCATTGTGCCTCATTCACTTACTTCTCTCAAATTCTAATAGAACCTACCATAATCTAGGGTATTTAAAAAATCATTTGTTGATTTAAATAAAAATCTGGTAGCTTACAGGTCAATTTCTAAAAGCCTTTTTATTTTCTTTACAAGAATGTTTTATACAGTTTATATAAGACCTTCAACAGATGTCCTATCTTATCCATTTGTATTAAAATGAGAAACATTTTTCTGTCATATTAATCTGCACATCATAATTTCACTGAATTGAGTATTTTATATTATTTCTATTATATGTAATATATAAATAATTATGTGTATTTTCAGTATTTTTTTCTCTCTCTCTCAATATTAATTAAAATAAGGGAAATAAAGACTACCCAGAAGTTGGAAAAATGGAGTCCATGCAGTGTCTTCTAAGAAGTGAACAAGTGTGAAACTTTGCCAAAAGTACATAAATTTTGTTTAACTCTGTAGCTGCATTAACTGATTATTATGATATTTTATTTTATAATGTGTTTCTAGTAATTTTAAGATAATGTTTTAATTATTTAGAAAATAAATAAGTTACAAGATTTCATAAAATTATTTTTAACTTGGGAATTTTAAATATGAAGGGAAGAGGGAGAAAGAAAAATGGGAAAGAAAAATGGGCTTTGAGTTTAGAGTGCTAGTGTTTTAAAAAACAAAGCTTGCTAAGTAAACCTGAAAGTGAGCTAAAGAAAACCTTTTTTTTAAAGTTGAGTCTGAAGAATGGCTAAATGAGGCATCATTTCCTTTGCTTCCTGTGGAGAGCTGATAAAGCTGTAGGAAATAAGACTCTCCTACAAAAAGGATGAAGGTAACTCCAACTACACCGAATCAGTTAAAGCAAACTTTATATTGGTTTTTGTTCACAAATGTCATGTCCACTGCATTTTCCTTCTGGTTTCCTTCATTTAAAACCCTAGGAAACCTGAAACTCCAAAATAAAATTCCTACCCTTTGCTCAGCTCTGTGGGTTTGGAAACTTCTCTAGGGTTTAGTTCCTTTTTTTTTTCAGTCTTATAAATTGTCATGAGAATTAAACACTGAACCCAACTGAAACCACAAAATTTAGTCTCAAAACAGCCTTGACTATCAAGAGAGAGCAAAAAGTTAAGTTTATAGGTTCACTGAATGGTTCAGGGTTTTGGAAACTATTCACATACTTGGCCCTTTTTATCTCTATTTTCAACCCCAAATTAAAGAATCCCTCAGGATTTAAGGCTTCAGTTTTAGGACAGAAGCAAAGCTTGGATCTCAACTAGAGGAAATTTCTTGTGTAGTATTCAAGAAAAGATCATTGTTTGTTTTTGAGTCTTATGAAAAGATAAGTTTAGAATTTATCCAAATGTATATCATGAAGTTATAATGAAAACTTGTAAAATGTAAACTAATTCTATTGTGGACTAAGATTGACAGAATACCATTAACTCACTAGGTTATCCAAACCAAAATGAGTCATGCACAATGTAAGTATTTAGGTAGTTAAATAATTTGAGAAAAATAAAATACATATAATGTTTCTGGAGTACTTAAAATTATAACTGCAGTATAAATAAAGCTTATGATTGACTTTTCATTAAGGCATAGGGATGAAAATTACATTGTCAGTGACTGTAAGAATGAAAATAGACAAAAGTAACTTTTGTTTATCTTTTCTACTTTGAAAATAATATCCAGTTTTTCTACCATCCTTTGCCTATAGAATGACAGATATCTGCCACTGTCAGATATTTGGATTCCACTATTGGCTTCTTATTCAAAAGTGTATAATTTACTTAGTTTAAAAACCAACAACAATACCAAAACCAAAATCAAAACACCTTCTATTGACTAGATGCCTTATTAGGACATGGGTTTCCTCTTGTTTTCTATTCCTTCTCTTTTACTACATATAACATTTCTTTTACCTCCTAGAAGAACAGAAAAATAAATCATCAGAAAAAACATTTCCACTTATAGAAAGTACCCCCTTTTTATTTTACTGTAGTAAAAACACAACATGAGATATACTTTGTTAACAATTTTTAAGAGTATACAGTACAGTATCATTAATGATAATCCCTTTTCCCTTTTAACAAGCTTTCTCAGAACTCCCAGCCAGCCATATCCACTCATTTTACTTTGACCAGAGCTGCATCAAATGGCAAATCCCGACAAGAAGGTAATCTGTGAAGTTGAGCATTTTTAATTAAACACAATATTACCCTGCAAAAAATTAGGGATATTTTTAGTAAGGCAAAATGAGGGAATGGATATCATATATTAAACAACTAGCAGTGTTTATTGAATACAGCTGATTCAAAAAATCAGAACAATAATTCTTGCCTTTACTTTTGTGTATCTAGGGATCAAGGGGTATGTAAAATGATAACTGTTGAAAGTTTTTAAGAGATGTTAAAAGATGCTAGTTTTTGAATGTAAAAGAACACTGTGTAATGGGATAAATAAAAATGAAATTGAAGTCTATAAATTGCTGTGGAACTTCAAGAAAAACGAAAAAGAAAAAAAGATATCCTAAAGACAATGACACAGGGAAGGCAAAACCTATCCACAAATGAGCAATAATTTGATTAAGAGAAGATATTTTTGTAATAATATTGTCCTGAATGTAATGAAATGCTATTTTATTTCTGTTCGGGGAAAGCATATGTCAATGTAGAATTCTATCATTCATGAATAAAATAAAGACAACTTTAAGGGAAAAACTTTTATTGTAGTAGATTCATGCTTGATGCCCCAATATCCATTTTACACAATTGGTCTAACAAAGCATGAAACTTTCACTCCATTCTCCATTGTACAGGAAAATCTCCATCTTACTAGCATGTATAATCACCTGAATTCTAGTACAAAGGCTATATTTCAGTTTCTCTGGAGTTAGAGTCTATGCATGAGTATAATTCAAAGCCTTCAATGTGATAATATGAAATCAAGGTGAAAACTTGTATAGTAAATGGTTTGACAACCTCAATTTCAGCTAAGTTCCACCTGAGGACTATTGTCTAAATACTGGACTTTTTTAAATTTTGTTTTATGAATTAGTCCAATCAAATTTTAAAAACTTAAAATGCATGATTCAGGAGAAAGTTTTATGTCTTTCCTGCTCATTACAGAGAAGAGAGATGTCCAATTGCTGGTAGCAATTGCACCAGCAAGTGTCATGATCAAAAAAGTAAATAAAACTTGAGACCTTGGTAACATACTTAGGTAATGAAAGAAAGAATAAAGCTTGCATTATTTTTGGACTGTGTTCTATAATATCAAAACTTCCTTCTATAGTATAATTCAGTTTGATTTAGGTTTTAATAATTTTATTTGTATTTGCTATTATTCAAATTGATTATATTTCCAAGTCATTGAAACTTCAGGAAAAAAACACAAAGAAATATTACATTTCAGACAAAAATTTTAATTCAGAAGGGCAGAATGGAATAAAAGAAAAACTGATGGAAAAATGAGAAATAAAAACATTGATAAAACCAAATAAGCATTAATGACTTGTTGAGGGTGAAAATTAAGATATAACTAAAAGAACAGACTAAATTATTACAAAAGGCATAAGAAAGTTAATTTTAAATGTTCTAAAGGCTACATTTGGCAGCACAATTGAAGTGCTTAGCAAGTTGAGAATTTGCAAAGTTGTAGATATGCATGTAAAAAAAATAAGGTTATATGAGCTATTTTTATATTTTGGCTGTTAACTCCTAATCAGATGTTCAGTGAATATGTTCTCCCATTCAGTGGGTTGTCTGTTCATTTTGTTGACGGTTTCCTCTGCTGTACAAAAACTTTTTACTATGATGTAGCCCCATTTGTTTATTTTTTTCTTTTGTTTCCTTTGCCCAAGAAGATATATCAGAAAAAATTATTTTCTACAAGAAATGTCTGAGATTTTACTGCCTATCTTTTCTTCTATGATTTTTAAGGTTTCAAGTCTAACATTTAAGTATTTAATCCATTTTGAGTTTATTTTTGTGTGTGGAGTTAAAAGGTGGTCTAGTATCATTATTCTCCCATGTATCTGTTCAACTTTCCCAACATCAATTAGTCTTTTAAAACCTAACACACACACACAACAATCCAATTAAAAAATGGACAAAGGACCTGAATAGACACTTTTCCAAAGGAGACATGCAGATGACCGATAGATATATGAAAAGATGCTCATTGTCATTAATCATCAGAGAAATACAAATTAAAACCACAGTAAGATATCACCTCATACTGGTCAGAATGACTATCATCAATAAATCAACAAATAAGAAGTGCTAGTGAGGACGAAGGGAAGGGGAACACTCGCACACTGTTGGTGGGAAGGCAGACTGGTGCAACCACTGTGGAAAGGACAATGGAGTTACCTCAAAAAATTAAAAATAGATCTGCCTTATGACCCAGTAATTGCACTTCTGGCAATTTATCCGAAGAAACTTGGAACACTAATTTGAAATACATAAGTACTCTTATGTTCATTGCAGTATTATTTAAAATCATCAAGATATGGAAGCAGCCCTAATGTCCATCAGCAAATGAGTAGGCAAAACAACTATGGGGCATTTACACAATGGAATACCACTTGGCCATTAAAAAAAAAAAAAAAAAGGAAATTTTACCCTTTGCCACAGCATGGATGGATGTGGAGAGCATTATGTTAAGTGAAGTAAGCCAGTCAGAGAAACACAATTATCATACAATTTTACTCATATGTAGAATCTAATGAATAAACTGAACTAACAAGTAAAATGAAGACAGATTGATAGATAGAGAATAGGCTGATTGCTGTGCATGTGGGTGGGGTCAAAGGGATGGAGAGATGGAACAAAAAAGAAAAAAAAAGTGAGAAAGGACCCATGGACATGGACAACAAGGTGGCGATTGTGGGGTGGAGAGGGGTAGCAGAGGTGGAAGAGGGTATGGGGGGGGGACAAATGGTAGTGGAAATAATACAATGAAAGAAATAATGTGAAAAAATTAAAATAAATAAAATTTTTTTAAAAAGGAAGAAAAGGTTAATCTTTAAAAGGGGTAGAATAAATTAGAAAGAACACAGGAAATAAAGAATGATGATCAATCCAAGAAAAAACAATAAATGGACAAGGAGAATAAAGTAAAACCATAACTCTTAAAGTACAAAATAAGATAGCAGAAAGAAATACAAATGCAACAGTCATACTAGTAAACTGTTCAAACATAAAGGTGAATTTCAAAAATATTCAGGATGGGCAAAAATGTTACAATATAAAGTTTATGAACATGGCTAAAATATAATGCCACAGAAATACTGCAAGTATAAGGTTGGAAAACTTGCCATTAAAGATTTTTTAAACTTTGTATAAAAATGTTTTTGAGGAAAAAATATGGCTCTAAAAAGTATTTTTACTTTCCTCCATTTATTTACTTTGTTTTGTTTCTGTAGCATTCCTTTAAAAACCATGTAGTATATTATAAAATTATTAATGAATCAATTAAAAATAATAGAAACCTTTTTTAGAATTTTTAAAGGCCTGACCCTATATTCACATAATTTATATATAGGATGTGGCAAAAGCAGATGTACAGTTGTAAGTGTGCAAAAGTTTATTCTTGTATTATTATTTATTAATTATTGTATTATTTTCCATATAAACTATAAACCAACTTTTGTCTAACATGTATATAAAACAATAATATAATTAACATTTATAAAAACATAGAAATAATTTTGAATTTCTTTTCCAAGAAATTGGTTGATAAAAAGGCAAAAATAAAGTAATAAAAGTAAAGAATTGAACAATGCAGATAATAAGCTTGCTTTAATGAAAATACAGAGCACTGTTTAACTATTAGAGATTATACATCATCTTTAAGTACACAAGACATTTGGTGATATGAACCATAAAATAAGGAATTAATAACAAAGATACAGAAAATACTGTATAAATACTGGGACATAATTTTAAATATTTAAAAAATAAAACTCCAAGGACTTGAAATTTTATATTGTTTCTCAATGAGGTAGTCAAAGAAGAATTTATAACATAAATTATAATTATTTATGTCTGAAGATTAATGTATCAATATGTACAAAATATAAGGCACACTGAAACAGTACACACAAGGGTATCTATGTTTTAAAGGAAAAATTTGAAAACAACAAAAAAAAGAAAATTAATGATATGAGACTTCAAATCAAGAAACAGAAAAAAAGAGGAAAAAAACAGAAAAGATGAAAATGTGGGAGTAAAGAAATCACCAATTAGAGCAGAAAATAACTAATAGAAAATAAGGACATATTAGAGAGGGTAAACAAGGCCAACACATAAATCATGGAAGAGGAAAATGTATGCATGAATGAGAAAAATATTAAGTTAAAATTTTTATCAATAAAAACTAAAGAAGCTATAGTGTTATGGACTGATATTTGTGTCCTTCTGAAATATATTTTTTCTTTTCTAGTTTTATTGAGAAATAATTGATCCATAAATTGTAACATAGTTAAAGTGTATATCAGGTCATTTGATATACATATATATCATGAAACACATTGTATCAGTGTATAAATTTTATCCCTCACAAATATTCACATGTGGAAATGAACCCCCTAGTGTGATAGTTTTTGAAGATGGGGCACTTGGGAGATAATTGGGGCTAGAATAGGTCACGAGGGTGGAGCCCTATGTTGGGATTAGTGGCCTTATAAAAAGAAAATGATTTGTCTTTCTCTGTACCCAGAAAGAAAGGTCAGGTGACAACATATTGAGAGGGCAACCATCCTCAAGCTAGGAAGTGTGAACTCACAGAAATCTAGTCAGTTAACATCTTGATCTTGGACTTCCAGTTTCCAGCATTGTAAGAAATACATTTTTGCTGTTGTGTTGCAGCCTGTTAAGGCCAGGCAGGTTCACTGGATTTGTGCAGACAGAAGAAAAGTTGCGGAGCTGTGGAGATGCTTGACATGCCTTTATTCAAAGGTGGGTGATCCTCACATGCTACAAGCTGTGTGTGTAGTGGGAAGCCCCTAACCCCGCATATACTAGAAAGAAACAAAGCCAGCAGAGAGCCAAAACAGGTTGTATAACACAGTGAGATTCTGCGCATGAGAGCAAACTCAAGGCTGTGGGAGTACTTATTGGGCCCAGTCTCAAGGCTATGAGAACACCACTTATCTTTGAAATCTGGATGAGGAAACCAGATTGCCTCCATTTACCCTACAGTTGTTTAAGCCACTCAGTATATGTCATTTTTTTTAAGGTTTATTTTTTAGAGAGAAGGGAAGGAAGGAAGGAAGAGAGGGAGAGAAGCATTGGTGTGTGAGAGGAACATCAATAGATTGGCTTTCACAAGCCCCTAACTGGGGATCTTTCCCACAACCTAGTCATGTGCCCTGTGAATCAAATCACCGACCTTTCAGTTCACAGGCTAGTGCTCAACCTACTGAGCCACACCAGCCAGGGAAGTTATTTTGTTATAATAACCTGAACAGACAAGTAGATAGCTGATGTAACAAGCAGATATTAAATTAGGTGAGAACAATATACGCAACTAAGTTCCAGAGGAGGAGGGAAATTAGATGTCAAAGAAACATTCATAGACATATAAAAGTTACCAAAGTGGAGTCAAGAAAAAATCTACTGATGAAAAAATAAAAACCATAGTACTCTATTTTTGTGGGAGAATTTTATCAAATTTTGAAGGAAGACTATTCCTTTCTTATGGAGACAGTTTCACAAAAGAGAAAAAAAGAAGAATCAAAACTTGGCAAGTAGAACAAAAAAGAAAGCCTAGGGCATAGTGATTTAGTAACATAAACATAAAAAAGACAGAATCAAACATCAGTCAATTAATGAAATTGTATATAAGAAAAACAATCATGCCAAGTAATTTTTTATTAACAGAAAAACTTGGATATTAGTTAACCTTTAAAGTAATTAACTTCATATGTATTCTGGATACAAAGTAATAGTTAACTCAGTAAATGGAGAAAATCAAAATATTTGCTCAAATCATAGTTTTGATAAAATTTAGTAAAATAAAAATGAAAGAAACTGCATTCATTGAAATTATCCATGTGAAATGTATAAAAAAATCTTTATAATGAATGATAATGTCATTCATTTTAAAGTCAGGGAAAACAAGTTATCATTGCTTCAAGTCAGGACATTATAATCATCTTCAGCCAGTAAAACAATAATAGAAATACACAAAAGAGGCATTCAGAAATTGGAACAATAACCTCATGTCTTTGCAGATACCATGCTTATATATAAAATTTAGAATATGCTACAGGGGTGATAAAACAACTGAGAGTTCAGCATGATTGTTGAGTATTATATCATGCAAAACAGTCAAAATATACTTGTAAAAAATCAATAATGCACTGTTTGACTACTTCATTCAATAAAATTTTATAAAAACAATCTGTAAGGTATTTCAGAATAGCAATAGATGTTATAACTTTAAGGGAAAACATAAAAATTATTTTAGTACATAAATATTAAGTAACAAAAAATTAAATGGAGGTACATTCCACACACACATCTATGGATACTAAATGTATTAATAATGTCAATATTCCTCCAAATTAATTTGTAAATCCTTTGCAAGTCTAATCAAATACTCAATAGGATTCTTTTCAGAACTAAAGAATCCAATCAAGAAGTTCATATGGATGAAACAGTACGAAGAATTTTGAAGAAGAAAATTATATTTGTGTGAGGAGCAGAGTGTGACTCACAAGTTCTGCCAGATATTCAGATTTAGTAGAAAGATTTAGTAATTGCAATCAAATGATATTTGTAAAGGGATTTAAGAATTGAACATAAATGACTGCTCAGAAGGAGATTCAGGTCATATAGGAACTTGAAATATGACAAAAGTATCTCTGTGATTTTTATGAGGAATGGCTAAGCTAGCCTAGTCAAAAAATATGATTGGTGCCTTTGGTTACACACATGAGTAAATAGTTTTTATTTTACAAAAAGTACGCCAAAACAAATTTCAGATGGATTAATGAAATAAGTGTGAAAAGCAAAACATTACAACATTTAGAACACAATATAAGAGTAACCAACTATTAGTGTTTAAAACATCAAAGTGTTTTCTACATTACTTAAAAAGATAAACACTGGGAATAAACATAGGTAGGAAACCTAAATGCTCAATACATATTTATATATGAAAACATAATTATTTAGTTATGAAACATAATTCATTTTTGTTTAAACTTATGTTTCCCAGGTTAAGCAGTTTCAGCTAGTCTGAGAACCACAGTTTGATTAACAAGGCCTAAAAATTTTCATCATATGCAAAAGGATACCTGTTATTCTTTTAGGCAATCAATAAATTTAGAAGTTTCAGAAAAAGTGAATCAGAAAACCAAAGTCTACAGTCACACAATGCAATAATGTTTACCTGTTAAAATGAATGAATATCAACCAGGATACATTTGGAAACATTAACGCTAACATTAATTTTAAAATATTGCAAGAGAATATTTACACCAAAATAACCTGTTAATGAAAATATATCCTACTATTCTATATATAGTTATGTGTTACATAATATATAAAACGTGCAAATGAATGAGATATATCAAACTAAATATAATGATTTCTTTAGGGATGGGAAAAAGAAATGTGGAATGGATGGTGTAATTTTATGTATAATTCTCCATGGATTTAATAATAAAAAGTATGATACAATTATTAGGTTTAAATAGTGATATTTATGAAAAATCTAGGTGGCAAGCACATAGGGATCTAGTATATTAACTTCTGTCTGTATAAAACATTTCATAAATAAAATAGTTTAAAAATATTGCCACCTAATCAATACCAATTTCTCAATAGAAAATAGATCTTACCAAAGCGTTTTTTAAAATGTCATGGTATTTTCTTATATATCACCTAATAGTCATTTTGGCATCGATTGATAATCAAAGCAAGGCCATTCTTAAAATATAGCTGTGATGGTTAGTTAGTTTTCTGTATCAACTTGGTTGGATTATGGTACCAAGTTAATCAGTCAAACACTAATCTAAGTATTGATGTGAGGTATTCTCTAGCTCTTGGTAACATCTGCAATCACCTGACTTTAAGGAGAGGATAATATCCTCAACAATGTGTGCGGGCTTCATCCAGTCAGTTCAAAGACCATTAGAGCAAAAACTGAGGTTTCCCTAGAGAAGGAGAAATGCTGCCTTAAGACTGCAGACAGCATAGCTTTTGCTTGAGAGGTTCTAGCCTGCAGCACTGTCATAGGGACTTCACAATTGCCAGCAGCCCCGCTGTTACATACATCGGTTCTTTGGGATAAACGTGTGTGAGTGTGTGTGTGTATCCTATTGTTCTGCTACCCTGAAGAACCTCGACTGAAACACGGTTCTACATCTGTTAATTCGTAAGTAGAGTCATATATGTTGTATAACTTTATTTTAATTTAGACTGATTTTAAGCAGATTTGTGTGTGTACATGTACAGACATGTATATGTGCATTTCCATGTACATTGGAGGCTGTTTTTGCTGTGTTTTGGCTTGTATTCTTTCTACAATTTCTTCTCTGTAGAAAAGTGTAAGTTAGTGTCTCAGCATCCCTTCCTCACTTCTTTGCAAACAAAATGACAACTTTCCATGTTTATACCCCTCAGAGAAAGTGACTCTATGCTGAGGGGTAAATCTTTAAAATCTCACCCTATCATGATAATATTATTTTTTCCAGTGATCAAGAGTTGAGCATATACTAATTTCCAGGCAATGATACACAATGATGGACCCATCATTGTGATGGGGAGAAAAGGATACACATCCTCTGGATATTGTGTCATCTAAATGAATGGCTTGGGATTGTTGCAACCATCATTCAATTGTGATGTGAGCTAGTCTGAATTAAATAAAACTTTTGGAAAATTTCACAATTCCATGCTTTTTAGCTAAGTTATGCTACATTTTTCTCTTACTTGTGGTCAAAGTCCCCCTAACTGATATATACTTTTATCTCTTTATTTAGAAATTATGTCTAAATATGTAACTTGTCAACTACCAAGTCCACTGCATATCAACTGACAGGGTAATTTAAGACTTAAACATTAAACACCAGAATATTACAGTATATTTAGTGAAACCTAATGCCTTGGTAGAAATTCTTCAAAGACCCTGTTTGAGTGAATTCAAGTAATTACATTTAATTGCAAATATTTTTGGCTGGTTTCAGTCTATTGAAGGTATTATTAATATAGAGTACAAATAGAGCTGAATTCAAAAAGTATTCATTCCAACTCTGTTCTCATAATACTAATAGAGTATAGACAAATCTTTGTTACTACTGCAAATACCTCTCAACCATATCTGATTAATTGCATAGATCGATAGAAATCTCTTATTTGTTGAACAAAATATTGCCTTATTTGATTGTTCACCTTTGATTCTTTTCCAAATTTGGAGAATTTATAGAAGAATTACCTGACAGACAATGCCACTAAATAACCATTCATTTTCTTTTATATAGTGGCTAAACTAACAATGTTAACTGTCTTTACATTTTTTTTTTTTTGAAAAGAGACTATAATACAGAGATAACCTTGTGGGCTTACATCTGAGAGTCACAGAAAGAGAACCATGAAGAGAAGTTTATACACAAAGAATACCTTGAGAATTGTGGATAATGATAATGACCTTGCATCTTTCTCCCACAGATACCATTTTCTTGCTCTAAGCTAAATGATCATAGGCTACAGATCTACCTTCATAGACCCTAGCTTGCAGACTATAAGATATAGGTTGAGAGATATTGAGAGTCAGTTTTCCTTGGGTCTCTCACATTTCTGAATGTCTTGTGAGCTGAAGCACTGACTGTGTTCTGGAATGTCTTTTTAAGAATTTTAAGAATTTGTGTATAGAGAACAGCCTTGGAAGACAAACATTTTCACCCTTTGGAGCAGAGAGTAGGTTTGCTTACATCCTCGGAAACAAGAAATAATTTCAGTCTATGGATAGTTTGCTAAAGACAGACATTCTTCTTGTTCACTGTATTCCATGCCATGTACAGAATTAGAGATTGAGAAAACAGTGAAGGAAAATGCTGATACTCTGTCTACTGCCATTACTGTGAGTAATAAACAATTCTTTGTCTCTGATGCAGGTGTCTTATGTCTTTTGCCAGTGCTCATTAAACTATCATAGATTAACTTCCTGGCTTGTAAGCCTGGTAAAACTTCAGACTCTGCACAGTTTTGAAAGAAGGAAACTTCCCTTTTTCTTGCTTCAAGTTTCTCTACTCACATTTATTTAATTTCTTACCAGACTCGGACAGATATCTTGCTTTTACTTACTAATTTACTCTTTTGAAAATGTAGAAAGAAATTTTATGTAATTTATTTTAAGTGAATTTATATTGTCTGATGATAATCTCTATTTATCTTTGACACTAACTTTTATAAGTTTTAGTGAATGAAATTAAAAATTACACTAATAAAACATTGTTTCACCTAAAAGTAGTATTCGACTCTTCAAGTGATTGAAAGCTCAGAATTCATTTTTATGAATTTTTTTTTACCTTAAAACTATTTGATGTCAAAAGACCATTACCATCCAATGCCAGAATTCATACATTCTCAATCGGAACATTTGAGTATAAGGAACTACAGGTCAATTCCATTTCAACATGGTTTTAATCAGCTCTACATTTTTGGTCAAATTGTAGCCTGCCTCATTACAGAAATTCTATTCCAGCTTTACACCCTCTAAAGGGACATTGATGCCAGTGTGAAGTGTTACTCTTTATGTTTCTAAAAGAATTAAAGCCATTTAAAAATCTGTTGTGAATGCAAGTGACCCTAATGTGATTGCTATTCTAATATGTGCTTTGGTGCATATTCATATTTATTACTTGCCTTAATGACTGCAGATAGGTGGAAAAGTTGCACAGGTCAGTACCTTCCTCTCTTGGGAGGTAGTTTGAAACTAGCTAGTATGATATTCAGTGTTAATATCTGCCAAAAAATTGATGTAAATTCTAGTTTAAATTTATTTCTTATTACAAATTGTGCTATGTTTCTTTTTTATTAAAGTTTTAAGCTTTGGAATACTATATAAAATAAATCTCTACCATAGAAGCCAACACAACTCTTTTAAGAAATTACAAATAACTATGTGCCAAGAAATTTGAAAACCTGGGTGAAATGGAAAAATTCCTGGAAAAATATAATCTTCCAAAACTGAATGAAGAAGAAACAGAAAGCCTGAACAGACTGAAAACAGCTGGGGAAATCGAAGCAGTAGTCAAAAAACTCCCAGCACACAAAAACCCCGGACTGGATGGTTTCCCAGGAGAATTCTACAGAACATTTAAGGAAGAACTAACTCTTATCCTTCTTAGGCTATTCCAAAAAGTCCAAAGAGGGAAGACTTCCATACTCTTTTAATGAAGCCAGCATCATCATAATCCCAAAACCGGATAAAAACACCACAAGGAAAGAAAACAACAGGCCAATATCACTGATGAACATAGATGCTAAATTCCTCAACAAAATATTGACAAAACACATCCAGCAGCACATTAAAAAGATCATCCACCATGATCAAGTGGGATTCGTCCCAGGGATGCAAGGATGGTACAATATTCACAAATCGATAAACATAATAGATCACATAAACAAAAGGAAAGACAAAAATCATTTGATCATATCAATAGATGCAGAAAAACATTTAAAAAAATACAGCACCCATTTATGATCAAAACACTCAGCAAAGTGGGAGTAGAGGAGACATACCTCAACATAATAAAGGTCATATATGAGAAATCTACAGCCAACATCATACTCAATGGGCAAAAACTAAACTCTTTCCCTCTAAGATCAGGAACGAGACAAGGGTGTCTGTTTTCACGACCTCTATTCAACATAGTATTGGAGGTCTTAGCCATAGCAATCAGACAAGAAAAAGGTATAAAAGACATCCAAATAAGAAAGGAGGAAGTAAAACTGTCATTCTTTGCTGATAATATGATTGTGTACATAGAAAATCCCATGGACTCCACCTAAAAACTACTTAACCTAATAAGTGGTTTTAGCTAAACAGCAGAAAACAAAGTTAATATTCAGAAATGAAAAGCATTTTTGTACACAAACAACAAAATATCAGAATCAGAAATCAGGAAAAAAATCCCATTCACTAGAGCAACGACAACAAAAAAAAATAAAGTACCTAAGAATAAACCTTAACAAGGAGGTAAAAGACCTACACTCAGAAAACTGCACAACACTGAAGAAAGAAATTAAGGAAGATACAAATAAATGGAAGTATATACTGTGTTCATGGATTGGAAGAATTAACATCATCAAAATGTCCATACTACCCAAAGCAATTTGCAGGGTCAATGGAATACCTATTAAAATACCAATGACATACTTCACAGATATAGAATAAACACCTCAAAAATTTATAAGGAACCATAAATGACCCCAAATAGCTGCAGCAATTTTGAGAAAGAAGAAAAAAGTTGGAGAGATCATAATACCTGATATCAAACTATACTACAAGGCTACTGTAATCAAAACAGTCTGGTACTGGCATAAGAACAGACATATAGACCAATGGAATAGAATAGAGAACCCAGAAATAAAACCATATCTCTATGGTCAATTAATATGTGACAAAGGCGGCAGAAGCATAAAATGGAGGAAAAATAGCCTCTTCAACAAACAGTGTTGGGACACCTGGAAGGGACATGAAAAAAAATGAAACTCGACCACCAACTTACACCATACACAATATTAAACTCAAGGTGGATAAAAGACTTAAATATAAGTCATGAAACTATATAAGTCCTAGAGGAGAACATAGGCATGAAAATCTCAGATATTCCATATAGCAATATTTTCACTGATATGTCCCCTAGAGCAAGGGGCATAAAGGAAAGAATAAGCAAATGGGACTTCATCAAATTAAAAAGCTTCTGAATAGTTAAAGAAAACATCAGCAAAATGAAAAGGGAACCAACTGTATGGGAATATATATTTGTTCATGATACCTCAGACAAGGGTTTGATCTCCAAAATACACAAAGAACTCCAATGACTGCACTCCAAGTAAACAACCCAATTAAGAAATGGACAAAGGACCTGAACAGATACTTCTCCAAGGAGGACATACACAGGGCCCAGAGACATAGGAAAGGATGCTCAGCATCACTAGCCATCAGAGAGATGCAAATTAAAACCACAATGAGATACCACTTCACACCAGACAGAATGGTATCATAAACAAATCAACAAACAGCAAGTGCTGATGAGGTTGTGGAGAAAAGGGTACTCTAGTGCACTCTTGCTGGAAATGCAGACTGATGCAGCCACTTTGGAAAACAGTTTGGAATTTCCTCAGAAAACTAAAAATGGAACTGCCTTTTGACCCATTGTTTCCACTGCTGAGATTATACCCTAAGAATCCTGAAAGATCAATTCAAAAGAACCTATGTATCCCAATGTTCATGGCAGCAAAATTTACAATAGCCAACTATTGAAAGCAACCTAGGTACCCATCAGTAAATAAGTGGGAAAAAAATGTGGTACATTTACACAATGTAATATTACACAGTAGAAAGAAAGAAGGAGCTCCTACCATTTGCAACAGCATGGATGGATCTGGAGAGCATTATGCTAAGTGTAATAAGCCAGGTGGTAAAAGACAAATACCATATGATTTCACCTATAAGTGGAGACTAGTCAACAGAACAAACAAGCAAGTAAAATGTAACCAGAGACATTGAAGTGAAGAACAAACTGACAGTGAACAGAGGAGAGGGGGGAGGGGAAGGCAGAGGTGAAACAGGGGAAGAGTGGTCAAGGAACATATATGGGGGACTCATGGGCAACGTCATGGGGGGCTGGGGTTAAGGGTGAGAGGAGGGGGTGTGGTGGGGGAAAATGGACTAAACTGTACTTGAACAACAATAAAAAATTTTTAAAAAAAGAATTTACAATGATCCTATCCATTGTATCGACAAGTTTTAAGAATTATATGCCTGTGTTTATATAGGAAAATGGACCTCATGATACCATCCATATTGCCATATATGTTTTTCAAAATAACAAAAATAATCTGGACGCTCATCTGTTAGTTTATTGATTTGTTGGCAAGTCACATACTATAAACTTTTTTGTTTTTTATCTCCACTGTTTTTTGTCAAGTTTACAACTACAAATTTCTTTGGAGAATTATAGTTAATGCTGTATAATTTCAATATCTTAGAGTTAAAGAAATTAGGCATCAAGAATAATGGTTTCTCAATTCATAAGGACACTCACTGAGAGGATCTAATATTAGAATTCTGATTCAGTATACTCTATCAATGCATAAGAATTACCTCAGAAGTTTATATATATTCATATTTCCACACATGCACTCACGCATACTCTTCTTGGGCCCATTCCAGGAGATTCTGTAATAACTGGCATGGAATCAGTATTAGGTGTTTCTGATTCATGGCTGGGTTTGGAAACACTGCTCTGCATAACATTGCTTCCTTCCACAAAGGAATGTGTTCACCAACTGCATTACAAGAAAAAAAAAAAAAAAAGAGTACTTCAAAATAAAATAGATGTATCAAACAATGAATACCGTGACAGAGTTTTAAATGAGGTGTGTGCTTTGTTGACAGTCATCTTTGTGAACAATCTTTAGATACACTGAAATTTTTTTTAAGAATCTAGACATATTGTATAGGGCTTATATTGATCTGTTCCCTTCAGCAATTATATTTTAGAGCATATGCTGACTTTCAGGCAGTTATGATGATTAGTAAAAACAGACTCAATGCTTAGTAGGGGGATATTTAAAAATAATGATAATAATAAATATAAAATTATAAGAGAAGGATTCTGAAAAGACAGATGAGAGTATTAGGCCAAAGAAGTGATGTAATGTTTTGAGTGTGGCAAAAATTTCCTGAAAATTTGTTGATGATCTAAGGTCTAGAGGGTAAGTAAGAGTGAAAAACAAAGTTTTTTAAAATGTTCCTATGAAGGAACTATTATTGTAATATTCAAGGGATAAGAGTAAGTTAATATGAAAAGACTGTGAATGTGCTGTAGATAAACATGGGAAAGGATCTATTGGGATGAATACCCAAAGGAGATTGAGAGAGAACAACAGAGAACAACAAGATATTTTGGATATTAACCCCTTATTAGTTATATCATTTGCAAATATTTTCTGCTATTCAGTAGAATACCTTTTTGTTTGTTAGTGGCTTTCTTTGCAGTGCAAAATATTTTGTTTGATGTAGTCCCATTTGTTTATTTTTGCTTTTGTTGTCTTAGTGCTAGGAAATATATTCAAAAAAATATTGTTAAGACTGATGTCAAAAAGTTTATGCCTATGTTTTCTTCTAGGACTTTTATGATTTTAGGTTTTATATTTAAATATTTAATCCATTTTGAGTATTTCTGTAGGCCAATAAAATGATCTAGTGTTATGTTTTTGCATGTATCTGTCCAGTTTCCCCAGCATCATTTATTGAAGAGACTGTCTCTATCCAATCATATATTCTTGCTTCCTTTTGTCATAGATTAATTGACAGTGTAGGTATGGGTTTATTTTTTGGCTCTCTGTTCTCTTCCATTGATTTATGTGTCTGGTTTTATGCTGGTACCATGTGTTTTTTGTTACTCTAGCCTTGATGTACAATTTGATATCAAGTAGTATGATAAGGGGATAACATCCAAAACACATAAAGAACTCATACAGTTAAATATCATCAACAACAATAAAAATCCAATCTGATTTAAAAATGAACAGAGGACATGAATAGACAATTCTCCAAAGAAGACTTAGAGATGGTCAATAGACATGAAAAGAAAGATGTTCAATGTCACTAATCATCAGGGAAATGTAAATCAAAACCACAATGAAATATCACCTCACACTGGTCATAATGGCTATCATCAATAATCACAAATAAGTGTTGGCAAAGATGTAGAAGAAAAGGGAACTCTTGTGCTCTGTTTCAGGGATTGTAAATTGATGCAGACTCTACGAAAAACATTATGGAGGTTCCCTCAAAAATTGAAAATAAAACTACCACATGACGGAGCAATTCCACTTCTGGGTATTTACCTGATGAAATCCAAAACTTTAATTTAAAAAGATTTATGCTCCCTGTGTTCCTTGCCGCATTATTTATAATAACCAAGATATGGGAGCAATCTATATATCTATCAATAAGTGGATAAAAAGATGTGGTGTGTGGGGACAATACATACAGGGTCCAGCACAAATAACATCCCTTTTTTATTACAAAATCATAAGCATGTAATTCTGTAATATAACAATATTACACTTAAGCACACCACATGACATTTTAGGTGAAATGTTAAAATTGCTGCCCATCTCATGCGAGACTTTCATGTACCCTACCAACCACACTCAAGGAAACCTTACTTCTGCAGGACCCTGTGTATATATACAAAATTAAATATTATTCAGCCATAAAAAATAAGATATTGCCACTAGGTTGATCCCAGTGGATATAATGCTAAGTGAAATAAGTCAGAGAAAAACAAATATGATAAGGTTTTATTTATGTGTATAATCTGAAAAACAAAATAAACAAACAAAATATAATCAAACTTATAGATACAGAGAACAAACATGTTTTTCAGATGGGAGAGGGATTGGGGGAGATGGGTGAAAAGGAAAAATGGATTAAAAAGTACAAATTTCCAGTTATAAAACTAGTCACAGGGATGTAAAATACCACACAGGAAATATAATATAATATTGTAATAATTATGTGTGGTGCTAGATGGATATTAAGCTTATCAGGTTGATCACTTTGGAAGGCATGTAAATACCTAATTACTATGTTGTACATCTACAACCTATGTAATATTGTATATCAACTGTAGTTAGAAAATAAATTTTAAAAATTATTGTCCTCTCCCCTAAAGGAAAAAAAAAAAAAAACAAGATGAAAACCTTTATTTATTTAGAGCATATATATTGAGCTCTATATATATGCCAGGTACTTTGCTCAGTATTCTGGAATATGAAATAATTAAAATAGTTCACCACCTAACTAAAAAAAATCATATATGCATTTAAAATAAATTTTTGGATATGACTGTAAGAAACAATCATTTTGGACAATAGGGTGGGAATTGACTGTGGGAACGGGGTGGGGTAGTGGGCGGCCAGGGAAGAGCAATGGGGGAAAAATCAGAACTGTGATTGAAAGACAATAAAAAAATCAATATACATACATATATTTTTAAAAATCATTTTATATTTCGGTTTCATAGTTTAATAAAATGTTAAATGGCTTTCAAAGAAGTCATAATTAAATAATTAGGCGGTATGTAAAAGATACTAAGATTTAGCAGACAAACTTTTTCTGGGTTTCTAGAGAAAAAGCCTTTTGTCCCTAAGCACTCGGCATCTTTGTGTATCAGTTAGTACATACTGCTGAGAGAACGACAAGTCCTGTTTAAATAAAATGGAGAAATTGCTTACATAAAGGGTGGCAAAGAGAGCTTCTATTAAAATAAAATTCCCAGACACTTGTATTACTAACAATATGGCCACAGTTTACTGGGTTTTATTAACATTAAGATTGGCAAACATCACTGGTCAGACTTCTAAACATTCAATATATTTATTTATGCTCAAACACAGTTGACAGTTTATTTGATAGTTAATGTCAAAATGTCTTCAATTACCTGCAACCATCATACCGACCAGTCAGAAGACAAACTGAACAAGATGTTTCCATTTCTCTTTTCACCTATTTTGCAATTAGTTAAAATGAGAGGTAGATTGGTATTGCTGAAATCAGAAATGTAAATAAATTTCTCTAACTGGGCCTTTTTTCTTCCAAGTGTTAAAGTATGTACATTATAACAAGATTTTTCACATTTCTAGTGCTTTTCCCTGGACAATTTACCAAAGGTCAAGATTATACTTTTGCCAATAAAAACAATAAAACTACATTTTATGTAGCTAACAGACTTCTACTCCATACTTTATAGACGTGAACTGCATAATTCTTTTTGTAGAAAAATTTAAAACTGTTTGCAATTTTTACCTTATCTTTTACTAATCTTTCTTCCTCTCCGCCTTTTAACAGTTGTCCTTGATATTGTTTGAGAATACATTGAATTATATGGTCATCTAGTTTTCTAACAGAATTTAATAAAAAATATAGTTTTCATCTTCCCACTGCATGCCAAAAGAACTTCACACCAGAGGAGAAGCATGGTATATCAATAGATCATAAATATGTTAGAAATCATAGACCCTCAAAAATATGATTCTGGAAGAAAATAGTTTTGAAATGTTATGCTGAGGGCAGGTTTCCAGCATATTCCCACAGTTTAACAGAGAATTTGTACTTTTTATCTGGGGGAAAAAGAAAGCGAGAGATCCAGGAAGAGTTTTAACTTGCACCTATTTGGGGAAGTGTTCTTCAATAATTCAGCTGATATGCAATGTGAACTTGGCATTCAACGCCTTTTGTGGAATGCAAGTTTCTTTATGCAGTCTTAAAAATGCAGTTTTAATCAGTAACATAATTTTTTAGGTTTGTTTTATTTGAGATATTAACATATTACCAAATGTAAATAGAATTTAAATCACTATCTAAAAATGAAGTAATTAGATACTGATTTTTCCCTACAGTTTACTATCTTTCTGCACTGTTTGGGTAAATACATGCTACCTAATAAATTAAATACACTTTCTAACATGCTAATTCATTTTTCAGGGTTAAAGATGAATGCTCAGTGATTGCCACCACAGTTAGTATAAACATTAACCTGATTGAATGCAGAGATCCCTGTGTGCCATTAAATGACCACAGATTTGTCACTCCTGCCAAGGTTTTGCTCCTGGCATCTGATTAAAAGCATAGACCAATGTCTGTTTCTATCGACTTATTTTGATTTCCTCTTTGGATCCCCTACAGGCATGGTACTCATGACTCCCTGCTGTTTATATGCTTTCTAGCATTTATTGTCTTGATTTTCTTTTGTTAGGGTACCATAGTTCAGCTGCATGGTATACTTCCCTATGCAATCACTGTACCATCCTGAACATGGTTTCTATAATGTTGTGGTATAATAGGGACAAAAGTAATCACCAACTACCCTAGGATTTTCCACATTGGTATAAAATGCCCTTAGGCTTCTGTGGGCCAGAATTTATTCCTGAAATCTATGCAAGGCACTATAGTTTTAGTCTGGGTGATGATGTCATCTAGCAGAACAGTTTTCTGGAGAATTTAATGGAACAGAGTCCTTATTACTGGGTTGCTCAGATCCATATGGGCACTTGCACTAGAGCATTTATTAAAACAAATGGCTTGCTTTATAAGGATCAGGCTGAATTTATACTTCTCATACATAAAGGGAATAAGATAAATATGCGAGAATTCAGGATCTTAGGGTATAGATGATGGTATAATATGCTAATTTATTAATATTATAATTGTTATTAAAAAGAAAAAGAGTGTCCTGGCTGGTATAGCTCAGTAGATTTAGTACCAACCTGCAAACCAAAGGGTCACTGGTTCGATTCCCAGTCAGGGCATATGCCTGGGTTTGTGGCCAGGTCACCAGTAAGGGACATGCAAGAGGCAACAACACAATGATGTTTTTCTCCTTCTCTTTCTCCCTACCTTCCCCCTCTCTAAAATTAAATAAATAAAATATTTTTTAATAAAAGGAAAAGAGGAAATAGTTCAGAGTTACTGCTAAAAATGAGTAGACATCCCCGATGCAGTGCAGGGTAGAAGGGATAAAGGGGAGAAAAAAATGAGACACCTGTAATGGCAAAATCAATAAAATATACCCCCCCAAAAATAAACAAATAAATGAGTAGACAGATTGTTTTCTTCTATAACCTTCAAAAATATGTATTAAATATTCTCTATATAATGTAACTCTGTTCCATTTATGTAGTTTCTGTATTTTTCTGATTTCTGTTATTTAATCACAATATTTTATGATTAGTGTTTATATACTATTTCAGAAGTCTCAACAATACAATTTTTAAAATTACCATAGAGCCCTGGCTGGTGTGGTTCAATGGATTGAATCCCAGCCTGAGGACCAAAGGGGTGCTGGTTTGCTTCCCAGTCAGGGCACTTGCCTGGGCTGTAGACCAGGTCCCCATTAGGGGGGGTGCCAGAGGCAACCACATATTGATGCTTTTCTTGCTCTCTTTCTCCTTCCCTACCCCGCTCTCTAAAAATAAATAAATAAAATCTTAAAAAAAAACCTTAAAAACAATAGAAAGTTAAAAAAATAAAAATAAATTACCATAAAGATAAAATGATTATTTAACATTTATTTAATTTTAGTCCATTATAATGTTTTATCCCCAAATATAATAAAAATGAAGAAATATAAATTTGAGCTCTATGACATATAAACCAAAATTAATTTTAGACTGTAATAAAGAATAATAAGCATTTATTTCAACAGAAGGAGCTGCAGCCCAGGAGACACAGATTCAGGTACCAAATTAAATTGTGTTTCACCAAGAAAAAGGGAAGACCACCTTTCATAATGAAAGTTCTCACCCAGGTTCCCAATTATGCACATTTTATGTAAATGAGTTATCCAAATTGTGCGGTTCTGATTGGTCAATTTAGATGCAACCAAAGATATAATTTGTGTTGTGTTGACTAGATGAGACAGTTCTCAGTTTCTTGGTAAAAAGACAGGACCACGGTTTCCCTTCAGTGATTGTCTCAAATAGTGTAAACAAGCAGGACATTTTGAGGAAAGCCAAGAGTTTTGTCTGAGGTACTTTTCTGCATACATAGTATGGGTGGAGTACCTGTCAGCAAATGACCACTAAGCTTTTATTATTTACAAAATTTGTTTATTTAGTAGACCATGGGAAGTCCATGTAGTAGATAAATTTCTTTTCAGTGTTCACATCAAAAGAACCTTTCTTCTCAGGGTCTACAAAACAATTAGTAATATTTCGGAATCTTCTGTTCGAACGATGTTTTCAAATTCTCATAGTCTCTTTCTATGGACCTGTACTCAGAAAACTACAGAATACTGAAGAGAGAAATTAAGGAAATTAAAGAAGGCACAAATAAATCAAAGCATATACCATGTTCATGGATTGGAAGAATTAATATCATCCAAATGCCCATACTACCCAAAACAATCTATAGATTCAACTTAACCCTTATTAAAATGTCAATAGCATATTTCACAGATATAGAACAAACATTTAAAAAATGTATAGGGAACCACGAAAGACCCTGAATAGCTTCAACAATTTTGAGAAAGAAGAACAAAGTACGAAGGATCACCTGATCCTTCATCAAATACCTGATATCAAACTATATTATAAGGCCACTGTAATCAAAACAGTCTGGTACTGGCATAGGAACAGACACATAGATCAATGGAACAGAATAGAGAATTCAGAAATAAACACATGTCTCCTGGTAAATTAATATTCGACAAAGGTGGTAGAAGCATAAAATGGAGTAAAAATAGCCTCTTTAACAAATGGTGTTGGGAGACCTGCACAGCTACATGCAAAAAAAAAAAAAAAAAATGAGACTCACCCCGCAACTTGCACCATACACCAAAATAAACTCAAGATGGATAAAAGACTTAAATATAAGTCATGACACCATAAAAGTCCAAGAGGAGAACATAGGCAGGAAAATCTCAGATATTCCACCACAATATTTTCATTGATATGTCC
The DNA here is from genome assembly GCA_004026545.1 of Mormoops blainvillei. NCBI lineage: Eukaryota > Metazoa > Chordata > Mammalia > Chiroptera > Mormoopidae > Mormoops > Mormoops blainvillei. The sequence continues at coordinate 27,256 of PVJD01004226.1, forward strand.
CCCAGAGCAATGGATATAAAGGAAAGAATAAACAAATGGGACTACATCAAATAAAGAGCTTCTGTATGGCTAAAGAAAACATCAACAAAATGAAAAGGAAACCAACCATATGGGAAAATATATTTGGCAATGACACTTCGGACAAGGGTTTGATCTCCAAAATATATAAAGAACTCACATGACTGCACTCCAAGTAAACAAACAACCCAATTAAGAAATGGGCAAAGGACCTGAACAGACACTTCTCCAAGGAGGGCATACACAGGGCCCAGAGACATATGAAAGGATGCCCAGCATCACTAGCCATCAGAGAGATGCAAATTAAAACCACAATGAGAGACCACTTCACAACGGTCAGAATGGCCATCATAAACAAATCAACAAACAACAAGTGCTGGCAATTTTGAGGAGAAAAGGGAATCCTTGTACACTGTTGGTGGGAATGCAGACTGGTACAGGCACTGTGGAAAATAGTATGGGATTTCCTAAAAAAAAAACCCTAAAAATAGAACAGGTTTTTGACTTGGCAATTCCATTGCTGGGATTGTACCCTAAGAATCCTGAAACACCAATTCAAAGGCACCTATGCACTCCAATGTTCATAGCAGCACAATTTACAATAGCCAAGTGTTAGAAGCAACCTGGGTGCCCATCAGTAAATGAGTGGATCAAGAAACAGTGATACATTTACACAATGAAATACTATGCAGCAGAAAAAGAGGGAATTCCTATCTTTCACTATAGCATGGATGAAATTGGAGAATATCATGCTAAGTGAAATAAGCCAGGCAGTGAAAGACAAGTACTGTATGATCTCACCTGTAAGTAGAACCTAATCAACAAAACAAACAAGCAAATTAAATAGAACAAGAGACGTGGAAATAAGGACCAAACTGATAGTGACCAAAGGGGAGGGGAAAGGTGGACAAATGGGGAAAGTAGGGGAAGGATCAAGTGAAGGAATATATATAAAAGGCTCATGGAAAAGGCAACTCGGGTTGGGAGAGAATTGAAAGTGACAGGGGGGGTTTGGGTAGAGCAAGGTAGAGTAACGGGGGAAAATTGGGACAGCTTTAATTGAATAACAGTAATAAAAGTTTTTTAAAAACAGAAAATTTAAATTTGCCATTGCTAGGGTGGAAAAGTAGTGTTAAAATTCCTTTGTAAAGAGCTTGAATTAAAAAATATATGAGATTATGTGGAGTATACTGTAATGTAATGACAGATAATTATGCTGTTATTTCACATAAATGTGTTAATGTGATGTTTATAATATTTTTGTATAATATGTAATTAATAAAAACTGAAGAATGGTCCTTTTTCCTTCAGCTATATTCAGTTTTTTGAACTGTATTTTCCAAGTACACAGGGTTTAGACTGAAACAATGTATTTATTTAAAGTCATTTTTTAAAAATGGAAGTTTTTGTAGGGTCATCTTGAATGATTTTTATTTTATTGAAGATTAAAATGAGCTGAGTACCTATTCTTATATGGGGGGACCACCCCTCAAAATGGAATTATCTTCTGGAGGATGGGCCCTTGTAGTACTAGTTTCTCCCCCTAGGTGAGTGTTCTAGAAACCAATCTGTATCAGTGTACCAACTGGCATTGTTTTGAGGGGCTTCGTTCGGCTTCAGGCTTCAGGGTATTTTTTTTAAAACTCCTGCTACTCATTTACCCATTTTGTGATGGCTAATTTATGAACATATCTGCCCACATTGCTCTGAGTGTTCAGCAGTTTTTTGACCAAAAACAACATGACCCCCATGCCTGACCCTCCCCATTCACCCAATCTCACCCAGAGTGACTTCTTTTTGTTTCCCCAGATGAAAAATTCCTCAAAGGGAAATATTTTGTCAGTGTGGAAGAGGTAAAAAAAACTGACAGAAGCACTAAAAGGCATCAAAATTGATGAGTTCAAAAACTGTTTTGAGCAGTAGGAAAAATATCTCAATAGGTGTATTGCACCAAATGGAGAGCACTTTGAAGGTGTCTGAATTTTAAACATGTAAGAATAAGTACACAAATTTTTTATAAATAAATTCCAGGTTTTGGGGGTCCTTCTTCTAATTGCAAGAAAAATAAAAGGTTCATATAGTATATCACATTGAGAATAAATAAAGTCTCTTCTTCTGATTTTATATATGTGAATATATCATATATATTATATATCTATATTTATTTGTACTTTTTAGTTAAGTCTCATTGCCTATGGGTCTCAATGACCTTATTACTATAAAAAAATTAGGCAGTTTTATTTTGATTTATTTTAGGGTTTATCTCATGAGTCTTCTCATTATATATCACTGAAAATTAATAATTTATAATTAACCAAGGATATATTTAAGGCAAAAATATTAGGAAGACTGAAAAGTAATAAAGACATGTGGTATAGACATTAAAATGAGAGTGATAGTTTTATAGTTGTAATAATACAGGGTTTTATTTTAGTTGAAGCATCTCTTGTTTCAGGTAAACACTAAGTAGTTTAAAATTAATGTGCTAGGTTAAAGACTGGCCTACATTTCCTTGAGTTTGAGTTAAGAGGTTAATATTTAAAGCGTACAGAAAGAATGACAGCTGTTAGGAGGTAGGTTGGGGAGCTGACTGAAAAGGTGAAGGGATTAAGAAAAGAAAAAGCCTCATAGTCACAGACAACAGTACAATAATTACAAGAGGGAAAGAGGGATGGGGGAGGGAGAAGAAGGTAAAGGGGGGATCAGTGGTGATGGAAAGTGACTTGATTTTGAATGACCAACACACAACACCATGCACAGATTATGTATTATAGAATTGTACACTTGAAACCTATATAATTTTATTAACCAATGTCACTCTAATAAATTCAATAAAAATTAAAAAATTATATTTTAAAGCAGAATTCCAGTAGCTAGGATTTCACAGGTCACATTTTAATAATCCCCATTTGAATGAGGTATCCACTTTTCACATCACATTCTAAGTTTACACTCGGGATATTCTTTGTAATATTAGATATGAATGTAACTGTTCTGTCTCAGACCTCCTGGAATTTAAAAAAAAGAATTGTCTTTTATTAGTGCTCAAAAACTTAGATAATGAATAAATCTTATATTTCACTCTATTATTATACTTGTTTAAATTTATCACTTCCTTTTTATATATTTTACCTGTAATGAGTATTAGAACTAAATCACATAAGATTAACCACAGATAAATAGAAAGACAAGGAAACAGATTAATGGAAATGTTAGAAATAATTCTTTGCTTCCCTATTTGGAAAAAAACTAGATGGTTGAACTTTGCATTTTCACAAATGTTAATAAAAATCTAGCCACTCATCATTGAGCAAGCCACTGAAAAATCTATTCAACAAAATGTACATATTCTAGACTAAGAAGCTAAGTATTATGCTATTGTAAAATATGTATACTACTTCAGAAATGTATCTCTACAAATACTGTTTTTTCCTATTTGTTTGACATTCATTGTGGTCAGACAATGAAAAATGTTTCTTTTCTTTATATTTTCAATCTGAAAACTCTTATTTTTTGGTGGAAATATTTTCTTACTTTTAGATAAACCAGTACAAGACTGGCACAAACTTCACCTCATTTCAGAAGATCCACTGTAAAAAGGGTGACATTCACTGTGGAATATGATGAATGATCCTGAGTGACCTCTACATTGAGAAATGTACTGATGTTGGATTGTTATGTTCTTAACTGTGTCCCAAGCAGATACAAGGAGAAGATCACATCTTTGTTGGTAGGAGGTGAAGTTCCAACTATAAGAAGTTAAGAACATTTGCACTGTCAGTCTAGGAAATAGAAGATCTCAAATAATTTGGACAAAAAAGGGTCATAAATAATATGTTTTAAATCTAGTATCACCTACATAATAATGCTCAAAAATGTTACTTGTGTTCTCATCTTCAACAATAAAATGTATTAATTAAGAAACATTATCATTACCATCAGTATTATTTTGTCATCATCATTATTATTCTAAGTATTCGGTTGCAAGAAATCTCTCGAGTAGGGCTAGGAACTGCATTTTTAATTACTCTCTGGAGCTACTTATATTCCTTAAAGTAGTTTAACCACTGCTGAACTTCATGCCCATCATTAAGTTCCTGTAGCTACTCAGTGTGGACTAAGATTCAACACCTGACAAGACTGATGCAAATGGTTAATGATCAGGTGACTCTTAAGAAACTTTGGAATAAGTTGAGGGGTGAGTGTTTTTCTCTCTTTTGCTTCTGAATTCTGGAGACTAGATACATGAACCACTTCAGTGAAACAATTGATCTTAGTCCTACAGAGGAGGCCAGGAACTGTGTCAGAGATGCTGCAAATGGAGGTGTGTACCCAAAGTACAAAATAGAAGGCACCTCCAGTTGCAGTTTCATGTTAATGTCTGCATTGTACCTTCCTCTTATACTCATGCTGAGAAAATCCTAGGGAAATACTTATATTACCTTGGCTATGAGAGACTTAGCCCAGGGTATGGATAAAGTAGTAAATGTAAAGTCGAAGCTTGAAACCATCTACCAACAAGTCCATGCTGACCAAAAGGATTAATGAGAGATTTAACAACATTACTACTGTAAGGTTAGGATAAGTAGGTACATTGCAGAAATCATTGTTTAATTCAGGAGAAACATAAGAAAATAAAATTATAATGAGAATGGATAAAACCAAGAAGGATGACAAAAAAAGATAATGCCATTTGTGCAAACATTACCTTAAGTATTAATAATACTTTTTAACAATTTTAAAGTTTATGTGCATGTTAGTATTTATATGTGTGTACGGTCTATATATACTTGCACATAGTGATTTTATCTTCATGTAACCTTTGTGAGATAACCTTTGCAGGAGTTGCCAACTTATCTTTTAATGAAAAAATAGAAACCTAAATTATTTCCCTGCTTTACTTCCAGTAATAAAACATCTTACTTTTCCTAACCACCTGCTAGAATGTAATAAAGTGCTAGCAATTATACCCCTATGTTAAGGAGACCATTTAAAACATTCTGAAGTCATTGGTTTCACATTTATTTGATGAAAAGACTGAGACATACATCGTAAATATTGCAGAAGGAAAGATTATTTAGTTCAACATAGCCACCTAAATTGAATAATAATAAAAATTTGATCTTTAAGTCTATGAAGAACAACTATAGTACCTTGAGAAACTAAGTGGTGATAAGATATTCAATACTGACATTAATAAAACTAAATGGGATATGGGTTTGTTGCATCAAAGTACCTGTATCCAAGTTAGTAATGAACTGTTAGCCTCAAAACTGTTCTTTTACTTGCTTGTTACATCCATCCTTTTTCATTTAGCCCTCTTATTATTGGGTAATAAATGATATAAATGTGAACATAAAATTGTCTTAGGCTTTAAAGTTGCACCAGGTATTATGCGAACCTCGAAGAAATTTCATATACTACTAAGAATGCATCCTTTTTTTCTCTCTAATGCCACAAATGGTTTCTATGAACATGAGTCATTGTACCCAAGAAGAGCTAGATATTGAACTTTATAAAAGCACAAGCAGACCTCACCGACAGGTAGTTCATCATGCATCTACATTAAGGTATTAATTTCAATTTCAATCTTCCTGTAAAACAAAAAGGAAGAAATTTTGATTATGGAATAATGGCCTTGCTGAAGTGACATAAATTATAGTTAAAGACATAAAAATTACACTCTAAAGGCTACTTCCCACTCTTTTACACAGTCTATTTCTTCCAGTAGAATCTGGGTTTCTTCTAAAAATCACCTAGGTTGTTACCAAACAGGCTTTCTGCTTTCCATAGAGAGCAGAAGCACCATTGTTAGAAAAAGGTCATCAAAGGTGAATGTTGTGTTAATTTGTGTCACTGATGGGATATCTCATGGGACAGATCCTTGAAGGCCCTTTCACACTGATGTTACTACTCTCTATGAATCAGAAATCTGCTAAAGGCCTACTGTGGCAATTAAGGACAAGGTCAAATAGTAGTCAAAATTATGAATTTGACAAATGAAATATTTGGTTCTTGTATGTTTTCCTCTTCCCCATTATGATTTTCCCTATATTTTGTTCAGATTTCCTTTAATAACACTACATATTTTATTAATATAAATAGCCTAAAATATATTTTAGTTGAGTTAAATTCTGAATATGGCAATTTTGAGGGGCTTAGAAAAATGAGTTATGAAACAGAAGTTACCCAGAAGTAAAAACGGCAGAATCGGAGGATGCAGCATTGTCAAAAGCTCGAATATAAGAATAACATGGATGCTTTAGATATTGCAAACATTTCATTTTAATAACAATACTGTTTTTCAATTTTAGCTTTAAGATTAAAAATAATATGTAAATGTTAAAAAATTAAATAGTGCAAAATAATTTAGAAGGGAAAAATGTCTTTTAGAATATAAACCATCAGTCTTGAGCACCAACTGCTTATTTTATGTCACTTCAGTTCATTTCAAAGTCTCTCCAGGCAAAAGAGCATGTGTACATATATGATACCAAGGTTTCTGCATCATTTTACATTAACATTTTTGAAGATTTCATATATCAATATGCATAAATGTACCTCATTTTTAAGACAAAATGTTTTTATTAGAAACATTTATTAAATTGCCCCCAAAATTGATTTCTACTTGCTATAAAAAATAATCCTATAAGTAATGTCAGTGAACACATAAAAGAGTAAATCTATCTCCATGACTTAATTTAAATTTTAATAGACATTGCCAGAATTTTTTCAATCTGTTTATTCCAATTTAGTTCAAAAGGTTGAGATTATCTATTTTCACGATATTCTAAAACTAATATTTATGGTGAACCCTATATCATTGCAGACTTATACATTTAAAATTGAATGTTGGCTATGTAATAAGATTCAATTTAATATTATAATATTTATCTTTGCAAAAAAATAGATTAGTTGCTTTTTGAGGATCTGTAGTAAAAATAAACAGAAAAATTAGTATTTCTAAGACATTTTTCTATATATCATTCATATCCATTGAATATTTTTCTATTAGTTATTTTCTTCTCTTAGCTCATTTTTATGATTTATAAATAGCTTATGGGAAATGTAAATTTTGTAATTTTTTCTGAGTTTTATTTTACGTTGTTCAGAATGAATTTTATTATACATGTCAAAAAGTCTATAAGCAAAGTCAATAGTCTTGAGTTTTCTTTCAGGTTTAGCCCTCTAAGATTATGTGTTGTGTTTCGTGGTGTGTGTGTGTGTGTGTTTGGGGAGTGCTTACATCTTTATAATATTGATGCTTTAAATCTAAAAACAATGTTTTTTCTCCATTAAAAAATCATATTAAAATTTTACATATGTTACCTTAAAAAAGTAGAAAGCAACAACAACTACAACAATAATAGCATAAACTGTTAATTTTAGAAAGGCAATGGTGTCCTGGCACCCTGACTTACCAGCAGTTTCAGACTTCAAAGGCAAACATGTAAGTTTTTAGAAGCATTTCTTCTGTCAGTTTTCTGGTTGTTATTTCCATAATATGTCTGAATTTCTCAAGTAATCAAACTTGGAACATTTCTTCTTCCAGGTACCTAAGACTGTGGGTTATATTAAGTAAAATACATTATCTATTCTCCTTTGACTACTTATAACATTATCTTTATATCAGTTCATAGTAACCAATAACTTTTAATAATAGGCTTCAAATGTTTTTCTTGTGTCTCTTGATGAAGAAATTAATGCCCTTGTGCTTTCTTCCTTGTTGACTGCCTCCTCATTTCAGTTAACTGTACAATAACATATTTTTATCATGTTCATTCTCTTTTGCAATCATTATTAAAATTCTGGTAACTTTTTAAGACGCTGATTCAAAAAATTAAAAAAAAAAAACAATAAGGAGCATTTGTAATATCGTTTGAGGAAGACAAATCTCATCCAGGTTTGAAAGAGAAAAAATGAGCACAGATAAAAAAAGAGAAAAAGCGGTCCTTTCTGTAATCAGTATGGAGAGTAAGACAGAGGTAAAACCAACTGCAAAGTTAGAGAAAACATTGTTTCTCCCAAGAAATTTTATGTAGTACTTATAAAATGTCTTAGTAACACCTTATTGAGTGATTCCTCCTTTGTTACTAATGATGCCCAGACACATTTTCATTCATTACTATAGATAATTTCTAAATTCCCATTACCTCATAATAGCACTCAATTCTTAGTTACTTCCCACTTCCTAACACCATCTTAGGAAGGTCATCAATTCAGAACATATCTTTCTTCTTTTAAACTCTTTAAAATCCTTCAGCAAAAGACTCAACTTTGCAAAAATTGTTTCCGTCCTCTGCTAGTTGAGTAGCATTCTACATTTCTCTGTTCCCTTTTTTTTTTTAGTGATATTCTACAGTTTGTGGAGAGCAGGCTAAATAAAATGACATTGGTCTGATCAAGATAGCATAAAACATATAAACAAAAATGGAGTCACTTGTGTCAACCAAGATGGCTGCCAGTCAGCCATGACACTTTTTGGTTCAGTAGAGAGACTACCTAAGTCACTCTAGACACAACTGGCAAGGAGATACACCCAAGATATCTGCATGTGGGACCAGAACAGTCATGTCTGCAGAATGGGACCACCCATAGATAAGCTCTCTACAAATTGGTATTTCTCTTCCACTCTTCCTCCCCCTCCATTTTCCTTCTTTCTAAAAATAAATAAGTAAAATCTTTAAAAAATTAAACTGTTACTTTTAAAACATAATTAAAATAAATAAATTGAATTTTTAAACTTTTTATTATTTTGATAAATATATAAAATTTTGGACTAATTGAAAGGAGTTAGTAATCTTATTTTAAAGACAAAACTACATCTTCTCTTTGGCTTTATTATGTGAAATAGCATTCTTATTTATATGACTAAATTTAAACTTTTCCAGATTCAACGTTTCTAAATACATTATCATTCTTTCTAAAAGTTGTTTACAGTTACAATCTAGAAAATAATATTTAACTAAATGATATATTGCTGGATGTCTTTTTAAAGGTTTTTAAAACAAAAGCTTTTTTGAGGCATAATAATATACATTAAATGGTACATTTAAAGCATGTAATTTGATATGTATTCATATACAAGGGGGGGGCCCAAAAATAACCAAAATTATCTTCTGAAGAGCAGGCCCCATGTAGCTCAGGCTTCCCCCACTACGTGAGTGTTCTAGGAACCCATCTGTATCAGTGTGTTAGCTGCCGTTGTTGTGAGAGGCTGCGTTTGGCTTCAGGGAATTATTTTTGAAGACTCTTTCAATGTGGTTGCCCATTTCATTATGGGTGACTTATAAGCTCACCTGCCCACACTACACGAGTGTTCAGTATTTTTTGACCAAAGATAGCATGTCCGCTGTGCTCCACCTTCTCTACCCACCAGATCTTGCCCAGGGTAACTTTTTATCTTGTTTCCCTGGATGAAAAAGTCCTCAAAGGGAAACATTTTGCCAATGTGGAAGAGAAACAAAAAATGACAGGAGCAATAAAAAAGTATCAATATCGAAAAGTTCAAAAAGTTCTGTTATGATCAGTGGAAAAATATGTCTCTATAGGTATATTACATCTAATGGAGAGTACTTGGAAGGCGACTGAAGTTTAAACGTGTAAGAATAAATACGCAATTTTTTATAAATTCTATTTTGGAGGTCTCCTTTGTATGTATACACACATAAAGTCATCACAGTGTCAGGATAAAGAATATGTTCATCTCCAATAGTTTTTTTTTTTTTTAATTTATTTCCTGTGGTAATCTTTCCCTTCTTCATGTCTCACTCTTGTCTCTGGGAAACCACTGGGCAGCTGTCTGCCACTACAGATCAGTGTGTAATTGATAGAATTTTATAAAAAATAAAATATGCAATATATACACTCTTTTGTCTGGATTTTTATCATTCAGAATAATTATATTGAGATTCATTTATGTTATGTATATCTATAGCTTATTTCTTTCTATTGCCAAATAGTGTACTACTATAGGGATATTCCACAGTTTGATGATGCATTGATTTTAATGGCAATAAGTGCAACTCTCTTAGGTTTTCTTGGTAGCTTTTCCTATGAACTTATAACTATATGTTCAATGTGCTAAGGAATGTTTCTCCTAATAATATACTCTTATTAAAAGCTGACATTATCACTATCCCAAGGGACTCACACAATGCACAGTCTAACCAATAGTAGCTAGGAACAGCATTTCCTCAACATCATCTTAAATAATCTTTGTATAACCTAAAACCTGGAGACATAATTTTCTGGAAGCAACACCAGAAAGCTCTTTTTGGATTTGGCGTATAAGGATCTTATCCGGTACTGTTAATAATCACCACATCAGCAAATGTCCTAAGGTTTCACCCTTTGATTCATCCATCTTAATTAAAGCAACATAAAACATACTCAAATCAATGTCCCATAAAAAAGTCCTTATTAGACAAAGATCACAAGCTGAGGGCTCTGGCAGTATTGCCCAACCCTGCTTTAAGCAGACAATCTTTGAGAGGAGCTAAATCTACTCAATAACTTTGAATCGAGTGAACGGCTGCATGAAATGCCAGGAGCTTCCACCTGAAATCCATAGAGCGTGTCCACAGGTTGTCATGCTTTAATCTTCACTATTTTGTGATTTACTTTCATAGCTATCTTTTTCTTCTTTTGCTAGTGTCAGGCTATTTTAAACGATATTACTTATAACACCTTAATTCTTAATATTGTTTTTTGCATCATTAGTATGATTTGTCCTTAGTGTGAATCAAACCTCTGCCAACAATTTGCTTGGCATTTGGCTAAAACATAACAATTAAAATGTTTCCTTTGAATACCACACTATTCCCTTTGGTACCAATTCCTTGTAATAGACCAATTAGCTTCCTAAGTATTTACAACTATTAAGATTCTTTTTAGAAGGCAAACATTACAATAATCCAGACAACCAGAAATCTAACGAACTATCATGTCATCCTTTGTCTTCACTGAAATGACATTAGGGGGCCTGCTGTGGCATTTAGCTTTTATAACTGGACTTAGGTTCTCTTACTTTTACAGACTTTACAATATAGACTCAGGCCAAAATATACAACTGACCTTTGAACAAGAGGGGTTTGAAGTGAGTCCACTTGAAGATCACTTTTTTTCAAATACATACTATAAATTTATTTTCTGTTCTTTATGACTGGGTGGGAGTACGTCCCCCTAACCTCATGTTGTTCAAGGACCAATTGCATTTGGTTTCAACCTGCCTGATTGTCTGTAGTATATGTAAACCATCATCACTGGATGTCAAACCACACTTAATAAGTGGTATCAGAGCATTTTAATTCTATTTGGCAGTCCCATAGTCTATTTTGCCAAAAATGGATCATTAGGTGGCCCCTAACAATTGATGCCGCATTTCCAACACAAAAGACTATTTGTTACTACCGATATACTGGAAAAGATTTGATATCTTGGCAAACTATGTCTACCTTCAAAGGGGCACCTAACATGATCCAAGTCTGTTTCATCTCTTTCCTGGTGCCCTTTCCTATTTATGCCCTCCTCTCACATTCAATCCTCTGTGACCATTGATCTTTCTCTTCTCCCTACATATTTACTTTTATCAGAATTATAGGTGAATGGAATCATACAATATGTTGTTGTGTGTTTTTTTTTTTTTTGGAGACTGAATTCTTTCACCTAACATAATGTATCTGAGATTTCATTTATTATGCTGTTTATATTGGTATGTTTAATAATTATAGCTTACTTTAATTTTCAATATCAATAGTTGACATCAGTTTTCTTTATGTCCCTTTAAAATACATGTGGATGAATCATTTTCTTTTTAAATGTCATCCCAAGATGGATATTTCCTGAATATCAGGTGTGGGAGTACAAAAGAAGAACCACTGTGGAGTGTTAATTCCACATTGGGATCCTGTTTTCCCTCAGGAAGATTACTTAATTTTTTAGAGAAGGGTTCTCAGTTTTATGATTGGATACAGTTACTGGGCTACCAGTTCTATGTATGGATTCAAGGGTGACAGCTAAGGTAGTTTTTCCACAGAGAGTACTTCAAGTACATTATTCTTTCCTCACCAACTGCTCCTACTCCTTGCAAATATACTTAGCAATTTACCTGAAGGTCTTTCTTGGGAAACCGATCTATCACTGCTCCTGCGTTTTCCCCTTTGTCCTCCATAAAAATAGCTTCTTTGGTTTTGATTTACCCTTCTAAATGTTCCCATTTACTTCCTGTCTCCTAGAAATTTTCTAAAATGTCTAGTCAATGTAGTATCTCATCTCCTAGTCTCAAGAATGTAAGCCTTTTCTCCTTCAGTGTCAATCTTCAAATGTCCAAACATTTATGAAATCAGATTACTGACAAAAAAGAAAAGAAGCACATACTGGAGTACTAAAATGTTTATTTTTATATTCAACTTCACATTTGTCATAAAAATCCGTAACTTAATTACTGTAACTCTGTATAAACTGTATGACTACCACATAGTTAATGTATATAGAAAGTATTTTCTTTATGTATATTTACTTATAAATCATATATATACACTAAACCCTCTCTCTATACATGAACTATTTCATGTTTTATTTTAATTGGTCAACTATTACTACTTGCTTGGTTTCAATTATACATTATGTATATAACAGAAATAATTTCTTCCTACCATATTTTCTTTTATATATTTCTTAAAAATAAGTATAACTTTATATTCACTACAGTACTTAGATTAAGCAAAATTCCTATTGCATAATCATTAAAAAACAATTTTATCTCCTAGGGTTAACTTCTAACTAAATTTGCATCAGCTTTAACAATTATATTAAATGTTTCACTTTAAACAGAATGAACTTCTAAAAGATTTACTTAAATTCCACGAGTTAGATGAACAAACTCAAACTATCTTAAAATTAACTGCTTTTCTATTGCAGAATCTAACAGTAATGAAAAAGTGGCATCATTTAATTGTTTGTAAAGATCTGCCACAAATGGAATCAATGTATTAACATGTAATACTTCACTCTTCATTTCCGAACAAGAAATATAAACTCAAAACTAAGTGAAATTAAGTTAGAAGAACAACTGAAAATTATGCTTTACAAAGGATATGTATAAGCTCTCACAGATTTACATAGTAAAATGTTCACTTAAAATAAATTCTTCAAAAAATAATTATAACTTTTTGAAACAGGGGCTAGTGTCTTCAGCAGACTGGTGTCCTCCAGTTCTCATCTTCACTGATATGACTAGAGCTTTCATAGAGGAGAGTAAATATTGACACATATTAATACAAGTTACACTTCATTTTCAACTTTCATGACAAATGAAAAGTCATTAACTTTTTATTAAGCATGCACTTACTCCCTCAACTTTCTTTTGTAGCTCATTGCTGCTAAAAGCAACTGTTATAAAATAAAATAGTTAGGGATTAAAATAAACAAATAATTTTACAATTGTCACAGACAATAAATGAAAAAAACATTATGTAAGACTATTTTGACTATTTTTAAACATGATCACTGAGGTATATTTTACATACAGAGCTGTGCAAGCACCACTGCAATCTAATTTTGGAAATTTCCATCATTCCAAAAACAGGCTTCATGACCAATTGCAGCCACACTTTGTTCCCATCCCAAATGTGGTAAACCTTGAATCCACACTTTCTTTTGATAGGTTTGCCTTTTTTGAACATTTTTTATAAATGTAATTTTGCAGTATCAGTCAGTGGTGTCTGGCTTCTTTTGCTAACTCTGTTTTAAGGTTGGTCCATATTATGTCATGTATCAATACTTTGTTCCTTCTTCTTATAAGTTCCTTACAGGAACTTTGAGACTCTCAGTTCCCACACATGTATTATTGTATAAACACCTATAAACTCTTACCGTTGCCTTTGTGTCCCCTAACTTGCAACTGAAAAGATGCATCAAGCTATCTCTTACAGTGCTCATGTGGCACTTATATCAGTGGCTGGAAGAGACAATGGTGTCAATTTCTTCTCCCAGCACAACCTGGGACTAGAAAGTATTGGCTGTCAGAAAGAGAGGGTGGATTATATCTCATCTTCTTTCAGGTGTTACTGCCTGTTGAAGTGAGAACTCTATTCACTGTACTTGTGCTGCACATATTTCTGGACAATGGCATATGTTCTCAGTATACGACAAGGTCTTTCAAACTTATTCTACCATATTTCAGTGCTATTATTAATAAACATTGGTTTAAATTTTAAAAATTCAGAATTTTTACAGAAGCATAAGCTGAGAGGGTCCTGCACGACCCAAGATGTGTGTTCACCCTAAGCCCAGGGTACAATCTTGAAATATAAGATGGTCCCCGCACTTTTCTTACTGGGTTATCATAATCATCACTGTCACTACTGTATTTTTGCATATCCTGAAACTGTATATGGTTTATATATTAAATGTGACTAATTTTTTCATATTAATGCTGCTAACAACTACTATCTTCTTCTCTTTTATCTGAAGAGGGGCTCTGTCACTTTTGGATTTTCCATGTACAAAATTCATATTAAATGCAAGTATTAACTTCATTAATTCAGGATAGTGTGGAGAGGAAAACTGGAGACATAGAAGTCTATATTGTTTTACATAAAAAGAAAAGATAAAAATGGAGAGGAATGAAGAAAAAGAGAAAGATGGGTGATTTTGGGGAGCCCTATATTTATGAACACTCATCAGACAAAGGCTGCTCTTTCTGCCTCTATTGGGAAACAGTCTCATCCTTATATTTCAAAACAACTCTACCACAAGCGTCTCTTCACGATATAGTCTCGTCTAAAAGTCAGTCAGGCAACTGCTTAGCTAGCTGCTTGCTGAGCAGCCTGGCACCAAGGAGTAGACAGTCACACACAAGAGCCATGCCTTGCACTCCGCTTTTATTGAATGCAGGTTCACTCAAAGTAAAATATCAACATACATTAATATCCTACTCACACTCTAACAATCTAAGAGAAATAACACACACACACACACACACACACACACACACACACACACACACACACGCACCCGAGCAATCAACAGCAATAACAAACCTGAGTCCCAGAGTCTCAGGCTGCAGGCCCGGGAGACAGCACAGTAGGCAAGGGAGTTGTCAGCCTCTCACAAGGAAAGATCTCCAGAGCCAGGTGGGCAGCAGGGCGAACGAAGTCCTCGGTCCAGCAGGACGGAGCCTCCGGCGGCCGATGCCACGGGAGATCAGCGTGGGGTGGAGCCTGCCTCAGTTATACCTTGAAAGGGGGGTGCTCCACCCTTCTGGGTCTTTTAAATAAATGTCTTGGTACCCCTACTGTAAAATTTGGAATTTGTCAAGAGTCTATGGGTGGTGCATGGCTGTTCTGCCTGACACCCCTGCTGGCAAGTGTGGGATTTCCCTAGGATCTTATCTATGTGTGGTCCAGATCTGCAGGCATGGCTCTTCTGATGATGTGTGCAGATATCTCACATGTACCTCCTTGCCAGATGTGTCTACTCTGACTTAGGTAGTTCCCCTCTGAAACCAAAGTGTCGTGGCTGATTGGCAGCCATTTTAATTATCATAAGTTGCTCTGCTTTTTTTGGTATACTTTATGCTATCTTGATCAGACCAATGACATTTTATTGTTCTTGCTTTCCACAAACTCAGATCTAGGGTCTAGTTAATAAAGTCAATCTAAAATATATAAATATATTTTACATATATTTAATATATATAAATATATATACTTATATTTATATATTTTAAATGTATAAATATATATTTATATCAGATATATATATAGATATCTATATATCTATATCTATATCTATCTATATATATATATTTTTTTTAAGTGCCAGGTAATGAACCAATCAAGATACTCTAATCTATATATACTTAACTGGCTAGCATGAAGACACAGAAGAGTGGAAGAAAATGGGCATCCTCTTTGCACCCTGCTTGTCAATCGACCAAAAGAAAACCAAAGATGTTTATTGTGGTTGAAAAGCTATCACTGAACAAGGCAGCTTTGGGTTAGTATTAAACTTTGTACTAGGCAAATTATTTCTTGCAAGTCACCAAGAGATGCTAATGAGTATCATAGTGAGAAACATCTATTGGTTATCAAGTAGCTTCAAAGCTAACATTAAACCAGAGACTGTGTGAATGCTTCTTACTAAACACAAAAGACTTTCTCTTCTTAATTTTTGTCATTCAGTATTTTTTATTTGGGACACAGAAACACAGTATGCAATGAAGCAAAGTATTTTACATCAAGCAGGGATTACAAGCACACTAAGCTGAACAAAGAGACAAGTTAATTTGAAAAAAACAATATTTCAAATTTCTTCTGAACCAATTGTGATATAGGCAACAATTAGAAAGAAAATACATCATGTGACTTGGGCATAATGATAAAAATGAAACAAAAACTAATAATTATACTTTTATAGTCTTCCACAAAAAATAGCCTTCTTGATTTCCCTCTTTTAAATTGTTGGAACTACAATTAACTATCAAAAATAGGATTAGGTTCCTATCAAGATGACAGCATAGGCAATTGTAGTATTCAAATCCTCCCACAAACACATTGATATTACAATTAAACTACTGAACAACCGTAATTCAGTACAACCTGAAATCTAGCTGAACAAAAGTCCTATGAATAAGGATATAAAGAAACCACATCAGAGATTAATAGAAGGGAGTAGTAGAAAGGGACATGGATTCCATACCCATGTATAGTGGATAAAAATCACAGGGGATTTCTTGGCTGTGGAACCAGTAGGGATTATGGCTGAGTGAAATGGAAAGCTGTGGAGTCCTAGGGGTTCTTCTTAAAGGGTTTATGCTTGGACTTAGGCTCCCTTACTCTGAGTTCCAGTGCTGGATCAGCAACTTGAAAAGTTCCAGCAACAGACAGGAGGAACTGAATTGTCTGGCATCAGGGAGAGAGCTGTGTGTGTGGGGGGGCAGTTTTACCCCAGACAGAAATGTTGGCAGAGGTCATTGTTTTGTTTTGTTTTTTCCAGAGCCTTTTCCCCTCCACAGAGCTGGCATGCAGGTGCCATGTCTGAGTCTCCATCAACCTGGGTAAGCTGGTAACACCACTTTGGTAATTCTCTGAGACCTTGCCCCACCCAAATTGCAGGTCCACCCAAGCTGTTTCCAGTGGCTTTTGCATAGTAATGGCCTATCTTGTCTCATGCATAAGACTTTCCTAAAATGTCTCATTAACATGCCAACAGCAATCAAGGCTCAACTACAACAGAAGGGTGTACACACAGAGTGCACACCTGGAGTGCCCACCCCCGGTGATTGAGAAGGCTGTGTCACTGGACCCTACAGAACATTGGCTATATAAGGCTACTCTATCATGTGTGGGAGATGTAGCAGTTCTACCTAATAAATAGAAACCTGCACTGGGAGACTGCCAGATTGAGAAAACAAAAACATGTCCCAAATGAAAGAACCAAACAAAACTCCAGGAAAAAAACACACACAAAAAAACCCAAAACTAAATGAAGACAAGCCATCTACCAGACACAGAGTACAAAACTCTGGTTATAAGGATGCTCAATGAACTTAGGGGAAAAGTAGATGAACTTAGTGAGTTCGTTGGCAAAGAGATAGGAAATAAAAAAATGGAACTAGGGAACATAAAAAAGAACCATTCAGAATTGAAGGTACATTAACTGAAAATAGAAATACATTACAGGGAATCAGCAGTGGAATAGATGAAGCAGAGGACTGAAGCAGAGGATTGTGTCAGAGAACTGAAAGACAAGAAAGAATAAAAATCTCAAACAGATCATTAAAAAGAAAAAAAGAATTAAGAAAAATAAGGATAATATAAGGAGCCTCTGGGACAACTTTAAACATACCAACATTTGCATGATGAAGGTACCAGAAGGAGAGAGAGCAAGAAACAGAAAACCTATGTAAAAAGAAATTACAACAGAAAACTTCACTAACCCGGTGAAGGAAATAGACATACAAATCCAGAAAGCACAGATAGTCTCCAACAAGATGAACAACCAAAAAGACCTATACCAAGATGCAGTGTAATTAAAATGCCAAAGATTAGAGACACAGAGAGGACCTTAAAAGCAGCAAAAGAAAAGTAGTTATCTGAAACTGAGCTCCTGTAAGACGATGTGCTGATTTCCCAAAAAAAAAAAACTTCTGAGCTAGAAGGGGTTGCAAGAAATATTAAAAGTGATGAAGAGCAAGGACCTACAACCAAAATTGCTCTACCCAGCAAAGGTATTATTTAGAATGGAAGGAAAGTTAAAGAATTTCCCAGACAAGAAAAAGCTAAAGAAGTTTATTACCGTCAAACCAGTGTTACAAGAAATGTTAAAGGGTATTCTTTATGATGGGAGGTGGCTGAAGGGAAGGGTAAGAAGGTGAAGGAATTAACAAGTACAAATTGGTAGTTACAGAATAATCATGGGGACATAACCTACAGCATAGGGAATATAGTCAATAAGATTGTAACAACAATGAATGGTGTCAGGTTCCAGATTTATCAGGGTGATTACTTATTAAATTATAAATGTCTGATTATTGGGTTGTATACCTGAAGCTAATATAACATTGTATGTCAACTGTAATTGAAAAATATTTAAAGTCCAAAGAACCAGGATTATGTTTCTTTCATGTATTAAAATAAAAAGTGAACTAACAGATGGATAGTTGTCACTCATTATATTCCTCAGTCCAAATGCCAACATATTTATTTCACAATCTCAAAATATTTTGCTAGATTCTAATTTAGAGTAATTCTAATTTGTAGAAATTTGTTGTATGGAACAATTTAGCTTAAAATGGAGGACTAGAGAGGTTTCCTTAAAAGGACATTGATATTTCAAAATCAAAAGAAATTTGAAGAGGAAAAAAAAACTTGTAATATATGACAATTGCAGGTTTATTTACAGAACTTGATAGATATTTGTGCCAATGACTCTTATTCATATAATTCACCATGACCTCAAATTTTGCCACATGAAAACTAATTGGCATGGCCCATTTTGTGCATTCATACATCTAGGTTCAGAGCTTTACCCTATTTCAATCAGTGTTCAGTAAAATACTACAGAATGTGACACCCTACACATTGTGAGTGGCTGGATGGCAAGTTTGTACAAAGCATTGAAGTTGGAATAGAAAGAATGGATATTTCTGGTACAGACAATCTTATAGATTGATTTACTTTGCAACCCAGTACCCATCTGTGATTCCCATTTTAGTATAAACAGATTAGGAACCATAAATTGTCCTACGGTAGGTTCTAACATCAACCATAGGCATTTTTCATTAAAGAACACATGAAAATGTCTAACTCAACATGTCTAAATATCTTTCTATTAATACCCTAACAACAACAACAACAACAAAAGAACAAAACTCCAGCAATCTATCACATGGGGTCTCAGTGAATACTTTAGAACACTTACTACAATGTCCTTAGTCTTTCTAGATGAGAATTCTTAAAGTTTACTTTATGAAAGGGTTATGTTTTTAGTTCACTGCTTTACTTATTTTTAGATATACAAATCATTAATAGATGCATTCTTATAATCAAACAATAATAATAAAGCCAAAATTTATCAGTCTATGTTCCACAATTTATCCACAGATTTCACTTGAGTAAATCACCTTAGAAATTTTTTTGCACTTTACATTTATATGTGTGCAAAAAGAAATATGTCAGTGGGCATTTGTATTTGTGTTATGATCACAATATATTTATATTTCTACAAGTTTATTTTACATGTAAATTATATGCTTTAGAATTTTCTATATCAGTGCATATTTTTTCCTTATCCTTTTTAACTCTCAGACAGGATTAATAATATTGCTACAACATAATTTATCTAGTACTTTCCCTGGAGGTAAAAATTAAGGTGTTTTTAAGTTTATTAAAAATGTGTACTTTTGGAATAATTTTTGTGGAGATACACACACACACACACACACACACACACACACATATATATATACATCTATACACATTCTTTATTTTTCACTTGATAATATATCACAAAATTCCAGCAATTGAATGTCACAATGTTGCTTCCACTTTTAATTCAGTAGTCCAATGCCCAGCCAGTGATTAATGCTATTATAATGAGGATGGAGTTTTGATGAATAACAGAAATTGCAGCTGTGCCTACATAAAAATCATGACAGCAAAGTTTATATTTCCCAGATACTTAACCTTTAAGAATAAAGGTGTATTTTCACAACCATTATAATTTTATTGAAGAAGAATTCAGGCTAAAAGTGTCATAAATTTTGGGTCTCATAAGTTCCGGTGTTTTGTCAACTCTTCTCTGGAATTAGGTGAGGACAGTAGTGCATAAACTCACAGCAGTGCCAACATTTTACTGACAAGAATTCACTGAATTGAATAAGAATACTATTTTGTGTCTTCTTTTAGTTTTAACATTTACTTGACAAAATTACATACCAGAGATTAACATTTAAGATGGGGGATAAAAAACCCATTCAAGATTGACAAATGAAAATGAAAAGTGGCTTAATGGCTTGGAAAGATGAGAAAATATATTAATCTCTTATTTTCTGAAATCACAATTTTTTCTGAGGTAGATAATAAATATGGTTTTATTTTATATTTTAAACTTACATTCTGATAACCTTCTGATTAACTTTTGTGTGTCTAACAAAGACTAACTTTTCCATTTCATATTGGAATCACTAAATTATAATGATTTCTCTAGAATAGCAATTACTGTATGAATAGAGGCAAAAAATATTCAATGATAACAAATAAATCAATTTTAGTCTGACTTCCATCTCCTTTAGATCAGAGTTTCTACAGAAAATGTCAGAGAGGATTCCTCATGAGATTTGTGAAAAGAAATATGGTTTAGCTTTTAAGACAATATAATCTGGATGTGATTTCCATATGATCTTAGATAATTTACTCAGCCTCTCTATGTTTCGATTATCCTTTCTGAAATCAGTGCATGATAATAATACTATTATCCTAAAGAGGACTAAATAAAGTATTCTATCAAATAAATAGTTTAGCACTGTGCCTGGAATAAATATTAAGCATTAGACATGATTTTACCTTTCTAACATTAGGAATTACATAAAACTTTCATTTTATCTTACTAAAAGAAGTCAAAGTTTCCCTAAACAATTCATATTCCTTTTAAACTTGAATTTTTTATTGTGACACAAATCAACTTTATTTATGCATAATATTAACAAAATTTTCTTTAAACCACTGTTTGTGTTTTTTATTTCCTCTATTTTCTATTTTTAAATTTAATCATTTTTCCCATTACCAATTAGTCCACTTATTACTGCCCCCTAGCAATCACCAATGTTGTCCATGCCAATGAATCTTTTTTCCTTTTTTCTCAATCCCTCCACACCTTAACTTTCCCCCACACTAGTTGTTATCTGCCCTCCATCTATGAACCTGTCTCTGTTTCACTTTTTAGTTCAGTTTGTTCATTAGATTCTACATATGAGTGAAATCATATGGTATCTGTCTTCCTCTGATTGGCTTATTTCACTTAACATAATGTTCTCCAGGTCCATCCATGCTCTCACAAAGGGTAAAATGTCTGTCTCTTTTACAGCCAAGTAGAATACCATTGTGTAAATGTCCCATAGTTGTTTTATCCACTCATCTATTGATGGACACTTGGGCTCTTTCTACATCTTGGAGACTGTAAACAATGCTGTAATGAACACAGGGATGCTTTTTTTTTTTTTTTGAATTAGTGTTTTGTGTTCCTTTGCATATATTCCAAGAAGTGGGATCACTGGGTCAAAAGGCGGATCCATTTTTAAATTTTTATGGTTTCTCCATACTGCTTTCCATGGTAGTTACACCAGTCTACATTCCCACCAACACTGTGAAAGGGTTCCCCTTTCTCCACATCCTTGTCAGCATTTGTTTTTTGATTAATTGATGATAGTCATTCTCAGAGGTGTGCGGTGATATCTCACTGTGGTTTTATTTACATTTCTCTGATAACTAGTGACTTTGAGCATCTTTTCATATGTCTATTGGCCACCTGTATGTCCTCTTTGGAGAAGTATCTATTCAGTTCCTTTGCCCATTTTTTAATTGGGTTGTTTGTTTTCTTGGTGGTGAGTTTTGTAAGTTCTTAATAAATTTTGGATATTAGCTCTTTACCAGATGTATCAGCAAATATATTCTTCCATTCTGTGGGTTGTCTTTTTATTTTGTTGGTGATTTCCTTGGCTTGTAAAAACTTTTCAGTTTGATGTAGTCCCATTTATTTATTTTTTCTTTGGTTTTCCTTTCCTGGGGAGATATATCAGATAAAATAAAACTTTCTAAGGACAATGTCCAAGATTTTGCCACCTTTGTTTTCTTCTAGGATTTTTATCGTTTTGGATCTAACATTTAAGTCTTTGATCAACTTTGAATTTATTGTGTGTGATGCGAGAAGGTGGTCTAGTTTCATGTTTCTGTATGTACCTGTCTAATTTCCCCAAACCATTTATTGAATAAACTATTTTTAGCACATTGTATGTGTTTGCTTCATCAGTTGAATATTAATTGACTAAAAACAGGCAGAAAATCAGTGAGGAGACAGCAGCCCTGAATGACATACTAGATCAAATGAATTTCATTGATATCTTCAGAGCATTTCACCCCAAAGCTACAGAATATACTTTCCAAGTGCACATGGAATGTTCTAAGATAGACCACATGTTAGGACACAAAACAAGTCTCAATAAATTTAAGAAAATTGAAATCATGTCAAGCATCTTCTCTGATGACAATGGTATGAAACTAGAAATCAATCACAAGAACACTGAAAAACATGCAAAGACACGCAAGTTAGTTAACATGGTATTAAATAATGAATGAGTTTACAATGAGATCAAGGAAGAAATCAAAAGAAACCTTGAAACAATGGAAAATAAGGACACAACAATCCAAAATTTGTGGGATATTGGTAATGCAGTCCTAAATAGGAAATTCACAGCATTATAGGTGTATCTCGAAAAACAAGAAAAATCTCAAATAAATGATTGGACTTCATGCTTAAAGGAACTTGAAAAACAACAACAACAACAACAACAACAGCAACAACAACAACAAAACCAAAGTGAGCAGAAGGAATGAAATAATAAAGATTATATAAGAAATAAATGAAATAGAGTATAAGATGATATAAAAAAATTAATGAACTCAACAGCTTGTTCTTTGAAAAGATAAACAGTATTGACAAATTTTTATCCAGGTTCTGTAAGAAAAAAAGAGAAAGGACCCCAAAAAATAAAATCAGAAATGAAAGAGGAGAAATAATAACTGACACTAAAGAAATACAAAGGATTGCAAGAAAATATTATGAACAATTATATACCAACAAACTGGACAACCTAAATGAAATGGATAAATTCCTAGAAACAAACAATGTTCCAAAACTAAACCAGGAAGAATATGAGAACATGAATAGATAGATTACACCTAGTAAAATTGAAGCAGTAATTAAAAAAATACCAAAAAACAAAAGCACTGGTACAGATGGCTTCACAAGTAAGTTTTACCAAACATTATGAGAAGAATTAACACCTCTCCTTCCCAAACTATTTAATAAAATTCAAGAGGAGGGAAGGCTCCCAAAATCATTATATGAGGCCAGCATTTTCCTAATTCCAGAAATCAGACAAAGGCACTACAAAGAAAGAAAATTATAGAACAATGTCACTGATGAACATAGATACTGAAATCCTCAATAAACTGTTAGCAAACCAAATACAGCAATGCGTCAAGAAGATCATACACCATTATCAAGCTGGATTTATTTTGGGAGTACAAGGATGGTACAACATTTGCAAATCAATAAATATGATTCACCACATAAAAAAATGAAGGATAAAAACCATGTGATTTTATCAATAGATGCAGAAAAAGCTTTTGATAAAATCCAGCACCCATTTATGATAAAACCTCTCAGCAAAGTGGGAATAGAAGGCACATACTTAAACACAATAAAGGTCACATATGACAGATCCACTGCCAGCATCATACTTAATGGGCAAAAACTATAAGTATTCCCCTTAAGATTGAGAACAAGACATGGATACCCACTCTCATCTCTCTTATTCCACATAGCATTGGATTCCTAGCCAGAGAAATCAGGCAACAAGAAGAAATAAAAGGCATCCAAATTGGAAAGGAAGAAGTAAAACTGTCATTATTTGCAGAGGAAATAATAGTGTACATAGAGTACCTTAAAGATTCCATCAAGAAACTACTAGAACTGATAAGTGAATTCAACAAAGTAGCAGGAGACAAAATTAATATTCAGAAATCACATGCATTTACATATGTCAGTAATGAACTAACAGAAAAGAAAATTAAGAAAACAATCCCATTCACAACTACTTCAAAAGAATAAAATATCTAGGAATAAACCTAAGCAAGGATGTAAAAGACCTGTACTCAGAAAAGTATAAGACACTGAAGAAAGAAATTGAAGACACAAATAAGCACATTCCATGTTCATGGATAGAGACAAATTAACATCATTAAAATGTCCATAGTGCCCAAAGAAATTTATAGATTCAATGCAATTTCTATCAAGATTCCAATGATACATTTCACAGTACTCAAACAAAGATTTCAAAAATTTATAGGGAACTACAAAAGACCCTGCATATCAACAGAGATCTTGAGAAAGAACAAAGTTGAGGGAATCATGCTACCAAATATTAAATTATACTACAAGTCCATAGTAATGAAAACAGCCTGGTACTGTCATAAAAACAGACACATAGATCCATGGAACAGAATAGAGAACCCAGAAATAAACTACAGTTTGAATGCAATGATCTCAGCATAGAATTTTAGGTAATGGTAGGTGCACAATGATGAATGAAAACAAAATGTACTACAGGAATCATTAAATTTCTTGGATTCCTTTTGTATTTTCTTTGAATTTATCAAACACTGAAGTATACACAACTAAAGCAGTTATAAAGATGGTTGTTTTTATCTTATTCAGTGGATCATCTCGCTCCTTACACCTTGCGCTAGTTGATGAACAATTGGAAAGGTAAGATTATGCTTTAATATTTATTCTGTGTCTTGCCAAATAGTTAAGATTTTGAATTTTGCCTTATTTTCCTAGATAAGAAGGAACAAGAAGTGTAAGAAGAATTGTTCCCCTAGATTAGCAGCTTTTTACTGCTCCCCCCAAATCTAACTTCTGATTTTTCCTTAAAAATTTACCTAAAAATTATGTTGTTTTATAAATTTGAATATATAGATATTGATAAGCACAAAATTAATATTTACTTATGATATTCAAAACATATGGAGCATCAATATATGTAGAATGATTGTGATTTTTGCTACGGAAACACATGTGGTTTGTTGTCTTTGAAATGGTCATAAACATAAGCATGCACACACATGCACATTTGCCTAAATAATTTGTGGTTGTTATTTTCTTGTTGTCCCATAGATGTGACTGCTCTTTGCTGAGCTTATCTTTTTCTGATCACTGAAGCAGTCACTACAGATACTGTGAATCGATCTGTGTCTCAGTTACTAGCAAGTGGAAATAACACCACTGCTGCCTCACTGAACTGTTCCCTCTGGTTTGAGAAGGACAAATTACAGAATCAGGATTTTCTGTCTGACGAAAAATGTTTTCTGAAAACTTGATTCGATCTTTGTTTGGATACTTGCTATGTACATATGTGGGGTTTCTGTGTGTGATTTTTTATTATTCTTACCAATCCTTCATCTATTAACTTAGGTCCATTCCTATTCTGAGAGTATTTTGTTGCTCTTAGAATTATCATTACACTCATGTTTACATAAATCTCCTCTTGCAGATTTTTAAAATAATTCCTAAATCTTATTTTATTACTATCCCACTATGCACTGTTTATGGCTCTAATTTAGTCTGTATAATATTCAATGTCCATGTCAGTATTAGGCACTTGATTATGTTTTATTGGTATGTCAAAGGTTAACCGACATGCCTGGAATCACATTCACCATATATAAATACTGGTGTTTAATGTAGATTATACAAGGTCTGTTCCCAGAAAAAAATCTAGTCATTACTAATATAACAAGAATGGTTTGTGTGACGTCATGTAACCTGGTAGTCAAGGAGAGTGGGCTGGAATGCACATGTGAACAATGATGACTTCACTGTACTAGTCAGTAGGGGTGGTAGATGCCACTGAGAAAGCGTGTATATTGTGTGGCTGTCCCGTTCAAAATGACTGAGCAGTAGAGCAACAAATCTGCGTCAAATTTTGCATTAAGCTTGAACATTCCTCTGTGGAAAGTATTTCAATGATTCAGAAAGCTTTTGGGGATAATGCAATGGAAGTCACCTTGATCTCTACACCCAAAGAAGGCATGGTAAAGTCCCAGCACAGCCAAGACAATGTTAACTGCGTGTGTGTGTTTTTGTTTTTTTTGTTTTTTGGGGTTTTTTTTTAATCAGGAATTTGTTGTCTATCATCAGTACACCTCTCTGGGCCAAACAATTAATAAGGAGTACTACCTCAATGTTCTTTGTTGGTTGAGAAATGAAATGTGATGAAAAAAGCCAGAAGTATGGGCAACTGGTGATTGGTAACTTCATCACGACAACACACCTGCTCATGAAACACTGGTCATACAGAGTTTTTTGGAAAAACATCAAATCACCCAGGTGAGTCAGCCCCTTAGAGCCTAGATTTCATGCCCTGCAACTTCTGGCTTTTCCCAAAACTAAAATCAACTTTGAAAGGATAGAGATTTCAGATTGTTGATGAGATTCAGGAAAATATATCAGGGAAGCTGATGGTGATTTCAACAAAGAATTTTGCAGAGTGTCTCGATCAGTGGAAGAGATGCTGGGAGAACTATGTGAGGTCCCAAGGTGCCTACTTTGAAGGAGACTGAGGCGTCATTGTCCTACGTACAATGTTTCTTGTATCTTCTTCAATAAATGTCTCTATTTTTTATATTATATGACCGGATACTTCCTGAACAAATCTTGTATATCTTTTGAGATTCATAATGGTAGCTGTACAGTTAAAAAAATGTTGAAGTTGTATATTCCTGACCTTTAAAAGACCTAAGTGAATAATGTTGTTACCTGTAGTCTGAACCTATATGATGGCTATGTTTTTTTTTTGTATTTTTTTCAACAAGATACTCTCATACTCATTTTTACATGAGATTGTTAATGTTAGAGATTTTAAACAACTTTTCCAAAGTTACATAGTTAAAATATGTCCAATGGCAAGGTTCAATATTTTCTTTTTCAGTATGCGTTATATTTAATGTCCTTTATTGTAAGAATAGTTTAGCACATCTCTGTAGACAAGAATATGATGTAATGCTGAGGCTACTGAAGAGACAAGTAGGAAACAGCAATTTAAAATAGCTCTTCCACTTAGTAATTCAGTGATATTACATAACTCATTTTTTACTCTAATTCTGCTTATCTGTTAAATATAGAGGTTAGATTAGATGACTTATAATTTTTCCTTGGGCTGTGAAATTCTAACGCATTCAACACCTTATAATTTACTCTTTGCTATAATTGTGATAGCCAAGCTCCCATGTTCACTTTTCAGAAGTGCCAGGTTATGTCATGGTGAAAGTGTTAAGACCTTATTTTATAACCAAATTCATGTTCTTATGTCATTCTGGTAGTCTTTTTACTCTAAAAGAGTCTCACAAATTATGGAGACTTTAGCTAACTTGGCTTATCTGTAAAACTATTAGCCATGGTTTCTTAATCTCTGTACTATTAAAATTTGGGTCAACTAATTATGTTGTGGAGTTGTGTCCTCTGCATTTTAGTATGTTTAACACCACTACTGGTCCAAGTAACACGAGACATGAGTAGTGCCTCTCTAATTGTGACAACTAAATATGTCTTCAGATATTTTTAAGTATCCCGAGGTAGTATTCAGTGATAAACTAATAACGATGTGACGTGAATATTGTATATGAGCTTTCTTTTTGCTTCTGTGTTTTAATGAAAGGAAATAATTTTCCCTCTTATGGGTAAATTTTAAAACTTGGACCCAAAACAAATATCATTCTCCCTAACTCTGTAACCCAGTTGGGAATAATTTAGGGTGAATATAGTTACTAATTTATCAGCTAACAAAGTTGATTTTATGACATTTGGGAACACACTCAAGGAAACTCTGAGGATTTATCTTAGGTTCTTCCTTGTATGGGGTATGTCTTAAATTTCTGTTCTCAGATGATCTGACCTTCTTCTAAAAGAAAAAAAAAAGTGCCCCAGCTGCTGTAGTTCAGTGGATTGAGCATCAGCCTGCGAACCAAAGGGTCGGTGGTTTCATTCCCCAGTCAGGGAACACACCTGGGTTGCAGGCCAGGTGCCCAGTAGGGGCAAGCGAGAGGCAACAACACATTGATGTTTCTGTCCCTTTCTTTCCTTCTCCTTTCCCCTCTGTCTAAAAATAAACAAAATCTTAAAAAAAAAAAAAAGAATATGCCCCTTTAAAAAAAAGAAAAAAGAAAGAACTGCTAATGTGCCTTTACCTTTAGAAAATGGAAAATCTGAACTAAAGACAGCAATTAAGTGTTGTTTTCTGGATTTTTTTTTAACCTTCCCACCTCTTTTCCTAACTATATGGGTAATGCATTAAGTACAGTTAATCACCTGAAACCCTGCCTGCTCCCAAGCTCTTGTGGCTTTCCATTAAATGCTTACAGTTATATAAGAGAAAAATTTTGTAGCTCATTATAAAAATCTGGTACAATTGGGGCTCACATGGAGAAAACACATTTTTTTTACTATTGTTCCCATTTATGTGGCATATCTCTTCTGAGAAATTCAAAGCACTTTTCTATCTTTAAATAAACTGAGATATGGTTTATAGAAAGAGAGGGGGAGAAGGAAAAGGAGAGACACACAGAGATGGAGTGAGGGAGATAAAAATACAGAAATCAGAAAAGTTTAGAGAGAAAATTCTTTTAGAATACGGGTAGACTCAGAAACAGGTCATTTGTTTAACTTTCTACATTGAGAAAACAAGCCGAGAAAGGAATTTTTTTCTACAACTACTTCATTTGTTTTTTTTTTACATAGAGAAACAAGGGATGCCTAAAATCAAAGAACAATGTCTGCTTTCTAGACTCTATAAACTATAACATCTAAGACTATTGCTGTCCCTCTTTTCTTAATAGATGTCTAATGCAGCCATTTGCTTTCTTTTCACCTCCTTTTTTTTTTTTCTATGTCAAGTTCTAGCAAGCAAGTTTCTTTTGCATGTAAAAATCTGGCTGGTAGAGAACAGTGCCAAGGATGTGGACAACCTGACCTTAGATTAGTACCATGAAAACAAGAGTTGGGAGAGAAGATCAGGGATGTCTTAGTGAGCATCTATTCATTTCATCATGTATCTCACTGAAGAAAAGAAAGGTTGACCCAAGAAATCACATTTCAGAGTCTTGGGTTTGCATTCTCCTTGTGGAGCTCAAAATGATTATCTACTGCTCAGGTAATGAGGAATTCTACAGTGGTTGCCTCAGGTTATAGGGGTTTCTCTGGTCCTTTGAAATGGCCTGTGAACAAATGCACCTTTCACTGAAAGGAAAATAAAAGGAATAATTTTACTAAAAAGTGATTATATGGGAATTTGGGTTTTTGTTGTTATAATTTAAAATAAGATAACGAGTCATACACCATTACACATTTTTTTTTAGGCCTGAACAGAAATAGTTGACAATTAAAGCAAGATTAGCCCTTAGATTACATATATATTTTTGCCAGTTCACTGATCTAAATTACCAACATACTAGTAAATATAAGTACTTTAGCATACAGTGTTTTTTGGGGGGAGAGTATTATTTGCTTTTTTTTAACATATGAATGAGGTAAGGCTCCCTTCCAATGTCCCCTTGTTGGTATGGGGCAGAGGTGAAATGAAGAGGTGAAATGAAGCCCAATGGTGGTAGAATGACAAGGACAGTCTACCACCATTGGAAGAAGAAACCAAATGAAATGCACAAACCAAAATACTGGGTTGGGCAAAAGTAAATTTATAATTATGAGTATGCAAAACATAGAGTTTATTCTTGTATTATTATTTAATTATTGTATTATTTTCCATATGAACAACTGAAAGCCTACTTTTGCCCCACCCTTTATAATCATACAATTGCATGAGAAGAAACATGGAAAAAATTCACAATCATATGTGTTAAAATTTTTACTCTTCTTTGGTCTATATAAATGTAAGCAGATCATAATATAGTGGAACTTGAATTTTCTCATCTGAAAATGATAATTAAACCCCTAAAACCTTAATTACATGGTCCAAATGAGATATGGCATTTGTATTTATATTAAGTGCTATGCAGTACAAGATATATGATTATATACATAATATAGAAATATTTTATACAGCTTTATTAAGATGACTTTTCTTAATTGCCCATTCTTTAAAATTTTGCTTTTATTTATTTATTTTTTCCATTACAGCTTACTTTCAACATTATTTTACATTGGTTTCAGGTGTACAGCCGAGTGGTTACACAATGATACAGGAGTGGGCAAAGTACCTTTACAGTTGTTCCCATGGAAAAATAATAAGTAATACAAGAATAAACTCCATTTCATGTAATAATACCTGTAAACCTATATTTTCCCACCCCTGTGTGCACAGTGTTTCCCTCGATATTTCCAGTACCCAGCTGGCACCTTACATAGTTATTGCTAATTACTTATTTTTATTCTAAAAATATTGCTTGTAAATCCAGCATTTTGAATGATCTCTTACACTAACTTATAGTTATGATCACAGCATCAAATTATTCTAATTGTTTGCCATAAAGTTAGGTTAAAGAGCAAACTGATTTGGAATTAGAAGAGAGATATTTCAACATATGTTCAATATTCCTTAAAATCATTGAGATTGATTGAAGACACCTTGGAAAGCTGGGTAATTTGTTTATATTAAAGGAAAATTAGGTATTGCTTTACTTTTATATGAATACATTTGTTAGTGTATTGATTTTTAGTATTTATGTCTTAAACTTTGTGATATATCTCATTACCTAGTTTATTTTATGCGAACTTTGGGGCAGAGACTGTACTACCAAATCCCCAAATGGTTCTTTCTTCATATTTTGTTTGTATAATTCTATAACACCTTAGGGATAACTTAAACCTCTTTATTCTACTGACTTTAATCTGTGATTTTTTTTAAAAAGTATTTATCAAAATTTTATTTTTATTTCCTCTGAATTTTGCAGATAGTATCCATTTTGTATTTTTAGAGGAGATTTTATATTCTTTAACTTACCAATTTATCCATAAAGTTAATAAATTCACAAAAATTACCCATGGTTATAACTCTTTGAGAATGGCAAACCATAAATAAATTTTGCTATTTTTAGTAACATAATTTGTTTTTTTAAGTTTTTCTCTATATTTTAAATAAAAAAATCAGGTAAAAAAACATATTATGATAAACTTATTATGATAACAAATTATTGCATTAACTTATTTGACCATCAGTAGAGCACAACTGTTATCTCTAACTTACAAATGAGGAAACTCAGACACAGAGAAAAGTTCTGTGTTCTCCCCAAGATCACACAGCATTTAGGTGACAGAGTCATGATTTGAATGCAGGCAGTGTGACTGCAGAGCCCATGCTGTTTATTATTATGCTTCTGGTCCCATTAGACAAATAACCATTCTACGGCTATCATTTTCTGTTTCTGTTTTCTTATAATACTCCTGTGCACTACTCATTATTTGTGTTTGCCACATTTTCATAGGAGAAAGCACTGTATACAGTAAAAAGATCTGTGTTAATTAGGCATAAGAACTGTGGTTATTTTTGAAATTTATCTGTTTTGAGATATTAAGCAAAAGCAATTAATCTGCTTCTTTATGTATAAATAAAGGTGGATATTACTAGCCCAACTCCCCTTACAGGTCGTGAGGAAGAAGCAATTAAATTATATCTAGAAGAAGTCTATTATAAATGTTAAATGTTTTATGAACATGATATAGTATTATATTAAGTTCCTTTCTTTATCAGCTCCTCTCAGGCCATTCTTACCATATTCCTCCGCCTTTCTCCTCATTATGTCATTATGCTAGTCCTATAAAATCATGAAAGCCCACACTATGCATATTATGTGTGTCTGTATATACACACCAAATTTTCCTGGAAGCTATTGTATCTATTTCTTCACCTCTGTTTTCTTTAATCTTCTCCAATCTAACTTCTGGCTCATAAATTGACTCAAAACAGCCTGTTATAAAATCACCAGGTAATGCAAGGCTTGAATACAATAGGAAATTTTTATTTATTATTTATTTAATCACTTCAGCAATTTTCAGGACGTTAATCATTTCTCTTTCTGGAAATTTCTGTTCTGGAAGTTCCTAAGACACAACAATTTCCTTTAATTCCTACTTTCTTTGTGACTTCTTCTTGGTCTTTGTTTTGTATTCATTTTCCTGTTTCTCATTAAATTTCTTCAAGATGGAAGTCTAGACACTTTTATTTTCTTAAGCTGTTTTATCAATTTAGTTGATGTCAAGCACATAGAAAGCTTTTTTACACCCCATCTACTGATGGACTGCAACGTATTTATCAAAAACTTTATCTTTAATAGAAACCCTAGACACATATTTAATGAGCTCCAGACACCTATTTAATAGGTCATCTTGGAAATTTCAAACCCAACTCTTTTCAAGGTGCACCTATAATCATAAACATGGATTTCTAAATTTTTTCATTGAATTGAGTAGCATAATCATGTTTCTAGTTATGCAAAAGATAAATGTAGGTTTTTTTCTTAATAGTTATTCACTCTCACTTATATTAAATCTATCATCAAGTTCTGTGTATTTGTACTTCTAAACATGTCTAGCAGAATAAGTAATGGACAGTCCCCAATAGAAGTCATTTAACTGAACTTTAGCAATCAATTTGTAACCCATGTTCACTATATTCTACTGTGGTTGATTAGAAACATGGCCACAACAATTTTCTTATTTATATCCACTTACCATGCAATTTTTTTTTGTTCTCTTCCATTCTAACTGTGGGTTTTGACAGGGATTTGATTCAGTTTTGTGGATGTTACCAAATGTCACACAGAGGGACTTGCAAAATACTTGTATAGAAAGACCTGTATTCTCTTTATTTTTTTGAGATCCTTACCATTGATATCATGTGATCAAGACTTAACTAGTCTAGTGAATGGTGAGTGATATATAACCCAATTACCCTGCAGCACCAGCCAATGAACAGCTAACCTCTAGAAGCAGAACCATCTTGTTGACTGCTGGATGACTGCTCATGCTTGCACAAGTATAAACTGCCAACCCACAGAATAGTGGACTAAATAAATAATGATTGTTCTAAGCCATTAAGTTTTTTTTTGGGGGGGGGGGGGTTGCACAGGAGATAGTAACTGATACCTTTTTTCTAAGCTTTTTCCATTGTACACATACAAACATTTTTTGTAAGCACTCTGGTCATGCTATCCCTGTATAACCTTCTAATAGGTACCAATCTCTTTTAGAATACAATGTCTAGTTGATAGGATGGAATGAAAAGGGCCAGCATACTTTGACATCTACCAACATCTCCAATTTAATTTCTTACCCTTTTTTCTCTTGCTCTCTGTAAAACCCACAGCAGACTTTTTTATTCTTTTATTAAAGTTCCATGCATTCTATTGTCACATTTAGTCATTATGCGGCCTTCATATTTCAGTTTGATCATCACTTTCACAGGGAAGATTATACTGGCCTCTCTGACAAGTTCAAATCACACTATTTGTTATATATCCTTACAAAGTACCTATCCTTTAGAATTTATTCATGTTTTGCCATTGCACTTATTTGGTAATATCTGTTGTTGTTGTTTTTTAATAGAATGTAAGTTCCAGGAAGATAGTAACCTTAGCTTCCTCAGTGTCTTATTTCCAATGCTCAATATAGTGTCTAGCACATAGTAGACTCAATAATTGTGAAATGAATAAACAGATGAGGAAATTATTAAATTCAGTTAAAATGTTTAGAATATTATTATAAAATTGACTTACTATAAGGCTAACAAGTATGCAGTCAGTTTTTAAAAGTAAGTGATGGTGATTCTGCCTCATGCAAATACATAGGTAGTTAAAGTTTAGTATTTTTAAGAATCAGTGGGATAGTGTGTTAAAATAAAAATCCCTTATTCATAGTCTCAGAAAAGGTGGTAAAGAAATAATGAGATATTGCCCATGATACTAAATTTTTGGTAAGCATCCAAAGTGATTGAAATATGCATGGTTCATGGAATTTTCTTTAAGTAATATCAAGTACAGAATTTTGCTCACTCACTTTAAATAACAAGCTGTTTTATCTATTCCACTTAGAATATTTTGGGCTACCTATTGATGTGTGCTCAGAAAACATAAATTGACCAGAATACTGGTCTGAGGAAATTATAAATAGGAAAATAAATAAGTGCTATAAACCTGTAACAACAGAAACAACAAACCCTTCTCTTTACCAACAAAAACTATTTGAATATTCTCTGTTTAAATGTATTTATCCTACCTCTTTCCTCCCCCATTATCACTGGTCATTGACAGCTAATTTCATATGAAGATATGGAAACCCCTCTTGTTCTAAGTCAACTAAGAACCTACTACTTGTTAAAGAGTACATATCAATTCATTCAATGTTAGCATTTGAGAGGAATTTTATGACTTTCCTCATTCAACTGACAAATTGCGAGTATATATCCTAACAGAATTATTTCTGATCAATATGAAGGTCTTAGTTGAGAATGACTTAGTTCATAGCAACCTGAAATTGCAATCTACATACTTAAAATAAACTTACTGTGTTATTGTTATGGGGTATACAGCTTCAATTACATTCTCTAGTCTATGGGCCTCTATAGCATTTCTTGGTGCAGATGGGTATGGATGTCACTCATAAATAATAAAGTGGGAAGAGAGAAATCTTACTATTTGTTCTCTAAAGGGAAGTACCAGAAAATCAGGGTCGTAAGAATTACTGGGTAACTTCCCCCATTTGCTCATTTGAATCTTTCATATATTTTTCTTTGCAGTGATTTTCAGTAGTAAAACTGAGGGTAACAGATTAAGAATAAAATGGGCAGACTATATATAACAAATTAGAGAACAGTTGCTTATAACTTTCATATGTTTTTGAGGAGACGTATATACACAGAAGTCAAAGGCAGGTAAACATACTATTTTAATTATTATGATTTCTTTAGAAAAATCTCTTTGTCTTAGAATAATTATTTTATCAGTCTGTTTGCTAATTTAATAGCATTAACTTTTAATATTTTACACACTTCTTTCCATCTAGCCAGCTAGGTTCTCTATCCTTCTTATAGTTTCGCAAAATGCATCAGTAATGATCCTGAACAACAGAAACTTAAAAGGAAAGATACCTATTGCTTTTAAAAAGATAATACTTTTCATTTAAGAGCACAACACTTCTTATCAAAGATGGAGCCAGGATATGTGGTGTTAGGAGACACTTGGTGCACCTCATTTTTTTTCTGTCAAGGCATTCCCAGGTGAGCCAGCATATCAGAGCAAGGATGGGGCCAAGGAATGACTGAAGTATTAAGGATCTTCTGAGTGCGTAAGTCAGCTCCTTAACTTATTAGAGTTCCTAATAAGTGCAAATTAATTCCCAGAAACTATGTAATAATTTCTGTAAAACTAGAAGGTTATCAGGATGAATAGACTTACAGAGATAACATGACCAGATTGCTTTTTTTTTTCAGTCGGAAAAAAATTTATTATAGCACTCCTAAAAATAGTGAGGTACTTTTCTGTGTCAGTTTCCATAAATTTGACTACATACAACTATTAAGTGCTTTTCTATGGCCAGTGGTTCCCAGTGTGGGCACCTGTGGTACCTAAGGTCCCTATTTTACAGACAGCTACAGTGGAGTCAAGCTCTTATTTATTTATTTATTTACTTACTTACTTACTTACTTATTTATTTAAATGTTTTATCATTTATGCTATTACACTTGCCCCAATTTTCCCTTTTCCTCCCTCCATCCAGCCTGCTCCCCACTTTGATAGTCAATCTCCACACCATCGCCTGTGTCCATGGGTCCTTCAATATGTTCTTTGACTAATTCCTTCACCTTTTTTTTATCAGTCCCCAACTTCCTCCTTCCCTCTTACAGCTGTCAGTCTATTCCATGATTCTTTGTCTCTGCTTCTATTTTGTGCATTATCTTATTTTTTATTTGTTTCCTCTTATAAGTGAGATCATATGGTATTTGTCTTTTACTGACTGGCTTATTTCATTTAGCATAACATTCTACAGTTACATCTATGCTGCCACAACAGGTAGGGGTTCCTTCTTTTTTCTGCTGTATAGTATTCCATTGTGTAAATGCATCACAGATTTTTAATCCACTCCTCTACCGATGGGCACTTAGGTTGTTTCCAAATCTTGCCTATTGCAAATAGTGGTGTTATGAACATAGGGTTGCAAATTCTCTAAATTGGTGTTTCAGGATTCCTAGGATATATTCTTAGCAGTGGAATTACTGGATCAAAAGGCAGTTTCATTTTTAATTTTTTGAGAAAACTCCATACTGTTTTCCACAGTGGCTACATTAGTCTGCATTCCCACCAGCAGTGCACTAGGGGTCCCTTTTCCCTACATCCTCGCCAGCACTCATTGTTGGTTGATTAATGATAGCCATTCTGCCAGGTATGAGGCAATACATCATTGTGGCTTTAATTTGCATCTCTCTGATGGCTAGTAATGCTGAGCATCCTTTCATGTGTCTCTGGGCCCTGTGTAGGTCCTCCTTGGAGAAGTGCCTGTTCAGGTCCTTTGCCCATTTTTTAATTGGTTTGTTTGTCTTCCTGGTGTTGAGTTGTGCGAGTTCTTTATATATTTTGGAGATTACAGCCTTGTGTGATATATCATTGGCAAATATGTTCTCCCATACAATTGGTTTCCTTTTCCTTTTGATGGTTTCCTTAGCCCTGCAGAAGCCTTTTAATTTGATATAGTCCT
Source organism: Mormoops blainvillei (assembly GCA_004026545.1). NCBI lineage: Eukaryota > Metazoa > Chordata > Mammalia > Chiroptera > Mormoopidae > Mormoops > Mormoops blainvillei. The sequence continues at coordinate 64,318 of PVJD01004226.1, forward strand.
ATTTGTTTATTCTTTCTTATTTCTCATGTCCTAAGAGATATATCAGCAAAAATACTGCTACTTGAAATATCTGAAATTTTCCTGCCTATGTTTTCCACTAGGGCTTTTAAGGTATTATGACTTATATTTCAGTCTTTTATTCATTTTGAGTTTATTTTTGTGTCTGGAGTAAGCTGGTGATCTAGCCTCATTTTTTTGCATGTGCCAGTCCAGATCTCACAACACCATTGTTTGAAGAGGCTGTCCATTGTATGTTCATGCCTCCTTTGTCAAGTATTAATTGACTGTAGAGACATGGGTTTGTTTCTGGGCTCTCTATTCTGTTCCATTGATCTATGTGTCTGTTTTTATTCCAATAGCAGACTGTTTTGATTGCATTGGCCTTATAGTATAGTTTAATATCAGATATTATGATCCCTCCAACTTTGTTCTTCTTTTTCAAAATCTTTGAGGCTATTTGGAGTTGTTTTGGGTTCCACATAAATTTTGGAACATTTGTTCCAGATCTGTGAAATAAGACTGTTTTAAGTTGTTTTTAAATCAAAGCATATAATAACATTATCACAGTAACCAGCAGGCAAGGAACAAGTATTATTATCAGCTGTTACTGTACTTTGAGCTAAAGAATAGTATTGGTTTACCTGCATTCTTCTTATCATCACAAATGGGAATGGGAGATAATCACATGACATTTTTAAAAGTAAAATAACAAATTACTCATGGGTGTAAGGGAAAGTTTATATTTCTTCCCTACCTTTTGCTTGAGAATTTAGACAATTCCTCAATTATCAAGGGAAGTCAGACAGACTGTTTAGGAGTTTATAATGGTTAATTTCAACTTCTCTCTGTGTTTATCTGCTTGCATATGTATGCATATGTCCATGTATATGTGTATGTGTATTTTTTGTGTGCATTGGTACATATTGAGTTTTTGGCAAGGACCTTGTGAAATACTGCAAGTAAAAAGCCTCTGCTATTTTCTCCCCTTTTTCCTTGTTCTCACAACATTAAAATGATGATATAGAGGTTTCTCTGATCATATAAAAGATACACATACTAGGGGGATAAATTATTAGTTTTTCTCATTTAAATTCTCCATTGAATCAATGCCAGCTACTCAATAACACTTACAAGCATTATATTTTGATATTATTCTTAGTTGGCTTTGTAAATGTCATTATATGGAATTCAGTTTACAATGGTCCTTGATGCTTTAGAAACCTCTGGCTTTGTATTTTTAGGAAGTTATCATTTTCTTGCTCAGAATTATCCATCACTTGGATCTGACTCTTTATATTCAATGGAAATTATATTCCATAAGACAAGTAAGTTTTTGAGGTTTATGCATACTTGTCCACCATCTTATTCAAATTTTTTTGTTTGTTTTGCTGTTTAGAACTATGACATGCCTGAACAAGTTACCTTGCCACAGTTCCATGGATGTTGGTAGAGACATGAGATTCCTGGGTCAGAGACCAATTCTCATGGGACAGTGTAACCGAGCTAGATTAGAGCTCCACAAGCATCTGGTTACGTTAATACAGAGAAGTCTTGATGCAAGAGAGGCAGGATCTTTTATAAGTGACAGTAAACATTTTTGACAGCAAACATTGACAGTCTCTCACTTTGAAGAGAGGCACTATCACTTTCCTCTTCAGCTGTTTGCTCTACAGAGATAATTGAGAAGATAGCCTGGAAAAAAAGTTCAATCAGTACTTCACTCACAGGGCATGAGCAAATATGAGAGATCCATGAGGATCATTTCTCAAAATTTACTTTCTTTATTCCCCCCCTGCCCTGAAACATAATTTAAGTTTGTTATTTGGTAGCTCTTAAAAGAGTCTAACTCAAAAGTTTCTGAATATGAATGCTGAGAATGCCTTACTTAGATGATGGGTTCATGTTTTTTGTAAACGGCAACTATATTGGAGTTTGTTTTCAGGTTGTTAACATATGGAAATTGTAAGAATATTGTGTCGAAGAAGACGTTCTTAGAAGATGATAATATAAGCCCTATGAAGCAAAAGACCCTGTTTTAAAAACTGATTATATCATTATCTTATTTTTCAAAAAGAGATAGCATCTACTTCTTGAAAAATCTTGTGAAAGAAGGAAATATATTTTTTCAGAGTTTGTTATCTCTGTGTTTGCATGAGTCATTAGACTTCAAAACTACCTGCTAGAAAATATGAAACCCCTATTTAGAAATAACATAGCATAGAAAACAGTAATTCATATTAATTCAATTTTCATCTAAACACTATCCGTATTATTTAATTGTTTGTTTAAGAAGGGAATGAAGCAAGAAGACCTTGCTATCATTTGACTTTTACTTAGCAAATATATATTGAGAATGTACTATGAGTGGGCATTACGCACGAAGCTGATAATAAAAGGCAGACTTACTGGGAAAGTAAAGAAGCATGAATCTCCAGGTCTCTCACTTGTGTGGTGCCCTCACCTGCCCAAGGTCCCATGCAAGGTCCTGGGAATGGGTCCAGAAATGGGTTCACTTGGTCATCTCATTTAGGTAAAATTTGCAGAGGTTAAGACTAATATCTTTTTCAATTCTGATTTCCACTCAGTGAAGACTGCTATGTTTTACCCATTCTGACCTTCTAACCCCATCATGCTTTTCTGATGAGTGGCACTGAATTGGCTAGGAATATTTTGGCAACTAAGACAAAATTTGAAGTGATTCACTGACTCATGCAGTTATTGCTAGCAGTCATTGTGAGTAACTTCCTGGACAAATTCTCTTCCAACCTGTATCAACTACCCATAATTCATGGCACAAAAATTCAGCATCATAGACGTTATCTTGAGATGGGCACATTTGATGGTACCGTATGCATGTGGGCAGTGACAGATAACCATGATTTTACATACATGGGTCAGAAGTTGGCCTGGACCTTTTTTCTGCATTTTGTAGTGCTCTGGTATTTGTCACCTTGTTAAAATTTGAAGTGTTGATTTTTTTACTCATAATTTCTTATTTATTATACATAAACTACGATCTGATCTTGCTAGGAATATAATGATGAGCCAAAAAGAGTTATACTTTTTGTCAACCTAGAGCTTAAAGTGTAGTAGACAATGTAGATACTCACACATTGAAATTCTATAAAATTCTAGCCACAATTAATGCAAACAGATCAGTGTTCCATAGTGAAATGAGCACCTTAATAAAGAGATCCATCTTTGTTTGCTGGGTGAGATATGTCTTCCATGTGGGACATTGTTTGCAGAGAGATCTGAATTAGTCATCTAAATTAACAGATGACAGTGATATGAGGGGGAAGGTTGTTATTTGAGATGAGCAGTAAAACTTGTATGAAGATCCTTTGGAAAGAGGAAACATATTTTAGGGGGCATATTAAATTCTTCCAGAAGGATATTCAATTTTATAAGTTTTCTAACTGGTCACTGAATATGTTGTTTTTCATTATTTAATCCTCAATTTCAAAAATTTTCACCATGATGAGTGAACGCCTAATGTGTTTCTTCCAATGACTAATTCAATAGCTAAATGTTTTAAACATTTTTAGAGGATGGTGTAATAGATAATGGTGGCTGACATAGAGGTCATATAGTTTATATATTTCTTATTATTGATGATATAGCTATTATCCTCTAAAGCTCTATTTTCCTGTCTTCATCAATACGTGCCCCAAGATATTTCTCTATAATTAAAAAAAAATAGGTGCTAATATAAAGAAAGTTTAATGGAGCTTTTGGTAGTTCATACAGATTCCTTTCACTAAACAAGAAAAAACTAACCCATAGCTGTCATGAGTTTAACTGGTACTGGCTCAAAACAACCATTCTTTTTCTGAAAAATTATCCAGGAAATTGCTCTAAACCAAAGGTTCTCAATTTAGGAAGCATCAGAATATTCACAGAGGCATGGGAAAACATTCTATTCCAGAATGTGGACTACGGAACAGGAATTTACATTTTTAACAAGTTTTTCAAGATGCCTACTGGTGCTGGTCAGGAAACTAGGCTTAAGTAAACTGTCTGTGTGGGTTCGCCTGGGCTTCCTACTAGGAAATGGTCAACGGGGTAAAAATAAAGGGTAATTAATTCCTGGGTGTAATTTTTGCTCAAAAGTCATCCCCCTCTTAGGATCAAACCAAGTGTAAGCTTTCTCTGGGTGCACAGTCTTGCTCAGCTCTTTCTTCTTCACTATTTTGCTTTCCTCGCTCTCTCATAGGGCTTGCCTGAAGCACTTTCCCAACAAATCACATGCTCAGACTTTATTACCCATTACGACAAACAAACAAACTCATAAACCAACCAAAAAAAGTCTTGTGTCTCTATTGTCCCCCTCTCTTCCCACCTATAGTAAAATAGAAAAGTAAGTTCTATTGACTGACCTAGCAGGTAAGACAGGCTAAAGCTAGTGCTTTCAAAATTAATCAACTTACCTTAATAGAGATATGATCTATATAATACATTTGTGCCCAGTCAATGTTGAATAAATCTTTTTCAGTATTTATAAGGAAAATATACATATAAATTTATTTAAAATAAAAAACAAAACAGTTAATCAATTTCTCCCACCCACTACTTCCCTCCCACCTCTGGAAACCAACCATCTGTTCTCTACATCTATTATCTTTCTTAAATTAATTAATATATTTTTTAGACTCCACATATAAGAAAGATCATTAGATATTTATCTTTCTCTGTGTGACTTATTTTACTTTGCATCATACTGTCCAGGCCCTTTATATTGCCACGAATGGCAAGATTTCCTTTTTTATGGCTCAATAATATTCCATTGTACATATGTACCATAATTTATTCAACTATTTATTAGTCTGTACACCTTTATGTTGTTTCTATATCTTGGCTATTATAACTCAGGCTGTAATGAATATGAGGGTACATATATCGTTTTGTTTTTGTTTTGTTTGGGGGTTATTGCACTGTGAGTTTTCTTTCTTTTCTTTTTTTTAATCTTTATTGTATTTTTTCCTTTACCATTTAGTCCCCTATACTTCTCTCTCCCTTCCCCCAACAATCACCACACAATTGTTCATGTCCCTGAGTTCTTTTTCCTTTTTGCTCAATCTCCCTACCCCCTAATCTGTCACCCCTCTGGACCACTAGCTGTCATCTGTTCTCCATTTATGAGTTTGTCTCTGTTTTGCTTGTTAGTTCAGTTTGTTCTTTACCTTCCACATATGAGTGAAATCATGTGGCATTTGTCTTTCTCTGACTGGCTTATTTCACTTAGCATAATGTTCCCCAATTCCATCCATATTGTTACAAAGGGTAAAATTTTCTTCTTTTTTATGGCCAAGTAGAATTCCCTTGTGTAAATGTTCCACTCATCTATTGATGGAAACCTGGGCTGCTTCCAAAGCTTAGCAATTATAAATAATATTGCAATGAACATAAGGGTGCTTATGTCCTTTTGAATTAGTGTTTTGGTTCCTTCAGATATATTCCAGAAGTGGGAATGCTGGTCAAAGGGCAATCCATTTTTTATTTTTAAGGTATCTCCCTACTGTTTTCCACAGTGGTTGCACCAGTCTCCACACCCAACAACAGTGCAGAAGCATTCCTCTGTCTCCACATTCTCACCAGCACTTATTGTTTGTTGATTTATTGATGATAGTCATTCTGACAGATACGAGATGATATCTCATTGTGGTTTTAATTTGTATTTCTCTGATGATTAGTGATGTTGGACATCTTTTAATATGCCTATTGACCACCTGTATGTTCTCTTTGGAGAAGTGTCTATTCAGATCCTTTGTCCATTTTTTAATTGAGTTGTTTGAGTTTTTGGAGTTTTTTTGTAAGTACTTTATAAATTTTGCATATTAATCCTTTATCAGCTGTATCAGTGAATATGTTCTTCCATTCTGTGGGTTGTCTTTCTATTTTGTTAATGATTTCCTTTGCCATGCAAAAAATTTTAGTTTAATGAAGTCTCATTTTATTTTTTCTTTAGTTTCCCTTGCCTGGGGAGATATATCCAATAAAAATTTCTATGAGCAATGTCTGATTTTGTTTCCCATGTTTTCTAGGGTTTTTTATGGCTTCAGGTCTAACATTTAAATATTTGATCCATTTTGAATTTATTCTTGTGTGTGGCGTAAGAAGGTGGTCTAGTTTTGCTTTTCTGCACATATCTGTCCAACTTTCCCAACAGCCTTTATTGAATAGACTATCTTTAGAACATTGCATGTACTTGTTTCCTCTGTCGAATATTAATTGACTATAAAGTTGTGGGTTTATTTCTGGGTTCTCTATTCTGTTCCATTGATCTATGTGTCTGTCCTTATGCCAGTATCAGGCTGTTTTGATTACTATGGGCTTGTAGTATAATTTGATATTAGGTAGCATGATTCTTCCTACTTAATTTTTCTTTTTCAGGATCACTGTTGCTATGTGGATCCTTCTGTGGTTCCATGTAAATTTTTGAAATATTTGTTTGAGCTATATAATGCATCATTGAGTTCTGAAATACATCATTGAAATCCTGATAGCAATTGCATTGAATATATAGATTGCTTTGGGTAATATGGACATTTTAATGATGTTAATTCTTTTCCATGAACTTAGTATGTGCTTCCACTTATTTCTATGTTCTTTAATTTCTTTCTTCAGTGTCTTATAATTTTGCATGTACATATTTATTACATCCATGATTAGGTTTATTCCTAGGTATTTCATTCTTTGAAGCAATTATGAATGGGATTGTTTTCTTAATTTCCTTTTCTGTTAGTTCATTATTAACATACATAAATGCAACTGTTTCTGTATATTAATTTTGTATCCTACTACTTTGCTGGATTCATTTATTAATTCTCATAGTTTTTTTTATGGAATCTTTGGGATTTTCTATGTACAGTATCATGTCAACTGAAAATAAAGACAGCTTTACCTCTTCCTTTCCAGTTTAGATGCCTTTTATTTCTTCTTCTTGTCCAATTGCTGTGAATAGGTTTTCCGGTACAATGTTGAATTCGAGTGGTGAAAGGGTACATAGCTGTCTTCTTCCTGGTCTTAAGAAGAATGCTTTTAGTTTTCGTCCATTGAGTATGATGCTGGCAGTGGGTTTGTCATCTATGGCCTTTAGTATGTTTAAGTATGTTCCCTCTAGTCCCACTTTGATGAAAGTTTTTATCATAAATTGGCACTGGATTTTATCAAAAGCTTTTTCTGCATCTATTGATATAATCAAGTGGATTTTATCCTTCATTTTGGTTAAGTGGTGAATCGCATTTATTGATTTGTGAATGTTGTACCATCCTCACATTCCTTGAATAAATCCCACTTGATCATGGTGTATGATCTTGATGCATTTCTCTATGTGTTTTGCTAATATTTCACTGAGGATTTTAGCATTTATGTTCATCAGCAATATTGGCCTATGAGTTTCTTTTCCTGTAGCGTATTTATCTGGTTTTGGAATTATGATTATGCTGAACTTGTAAAATGAGTTTGGGAGCCTTCCCTCCTCTTGAATTTTAAGAAAATGTTTGAGAAGGAGAAGTGTTAGTTCTTAGAATATTTGTTAAAATTCACCTGCAAAGTCATCTGGTCCAGGGCTTTTCTTTTGGGGGATATTTTTAAATTGTTGCTTCAATTTCATTGGGTGTAATCTATCTATTCAGAATCTATGATTCTTCCTGATTTATCTTAAAGAAAATTTTCAGCTTTTCACAGTTGAGTATGATGTTAACTGTGGGCTTGTCATATATGACCTTTGTTATGTTGAGGTCGATTCTTTCTGTACTCATTTTATTGAGAGTTATCATATATAAATGTTAAATTTTGTTATGTGCTCTTTCTGCCTCTACTTAAATGATCATATACATTTTATCTTTCCTTTTGTTAACTGGTGTATCACATTGCTTGATTTGGGAATGTTGAATCATCCTTGTATCCCTGGAATAAATTACAATCACAATGTATGATCCTTTCAATGTTTGTAACTGTATTACAATGACTACACAAGTGATGTAATTTTGGCTAACTTTTACATTTCCCTTTTTTGATGTTCAAACATTTACATGAGTTTTGTAATTTGTTTTTATTTTGTTAATTTTTTTTCTGAAATAGTATCACTACTGTGTATTTACCAGATAAATATTTGTGCTCAATTTCATGAAATTATCATGGAGTGGGGTTCTCTTGTGCTTGTTTTCTGGCAGTTCCTTAAGGAATCATTTGGAGACATCAACAGAGACTTGTATTAAATACATTTAATTAACATAAGGCTTAGTAAATCATAGAAAAGAAGAAATTGCTTGTGACATGTTTATATTCCTATCCAATAATGTACATACTCATTACTTTTATAGCTCAAAAGAAACAGAAGTATACACACACAACCACGTTTTATATGGTTATGTGGTCAAGTGTTATGGATTAAGAAATGCATGTTATAAAATAATATATTTTATGATTACATAAAAAGTAAATTATGTTGTTAAACTAAATTCACAGACCTGTATCAAGGAAACTATTCAGAGGAAAAAACATTTGTGTATAATAATGCTACAGAACTGATGAAGAATTAATTACAGGTAGCAAAAGCTGTCACCCATCAAGAATTTTATTAATTATTGGCACCAATCTATCATTTGATCATATAAGAGTCTAATTTAGCACTTACATTCAAATAAACGTCTCAGTGCAGCAAGTAAAAAAGACTCAACAGACTTATAGAAAGAAAAAGCTATCCCTTCACCAAATATATCATCATAGGAATGCTATCTGGTTATATTGAGCTTAAATTCCGTTTTTCAGAAATAAGTTAAGTTTTGTTTTATTTTTTTCCTTGATTACAAACATTACTCCATGCATTTTGAGTTAAAAAATATAGCAGAAATTATAGGATTTAAGTGCCTATAAACTGATTTCTTTTTTAAGATATTAATTTCTTGAAGGATATTGGGAATTTTTTTTTCGTTTTTTTTTTCTTAAATCAGCTTTTTACCTGCTGAAACCAGTCTGTGTAGTTTCACATACCAATTCTAACACCTAACAACCATTTAAAATACATGTTTCTAAACTTTGCATGTGTCAGGTTTCTTGACTGTTATATAGGAAACAATGTGGACATCATAAGTTGCTGTGATTATTGACTGAATTAGTATCTGCAGACTGTGTTAAACAGTGAGTGCCTGTCACATTCTCAGCAAGTATATTTATATTTGTTATTTTTGTTCCTAAGTATCCATATTCCAGGATTTTATTAGTCTTTTTTGTTATTAAAAGCACTTATTTTAAATGTAAACACATTTGCTTTTAAGAGGTAAAATCTCTAGTTCTTACAAAAATTGTCAAACAAAACTACATTTCATTTTTTCACATAAAACACATTTTTTTAAGAAAAGAAATACAAAAATACATATCAGAACTACAATTATTATACTCATGTTTTTAAAATAGTATTTGGTGTGCCCATTAAGGGATTGGAAGTACTTTTATAAATTATAAGTCCTATAAAATTTATGGTGACCTTTTTTCTCTATGCCCCTACCCTAGTAGTTATTTTCATAAGTATATATGAGACTTTTCATAATTTCATAAATCAATACACTAATTAGTAGTAGCTTTATTTCCATCAAATATAAACAAAATGTTTGTGTGCCCACCATAAAAATAAGATAAACACAGTCCTAGGTCTAGGCCTATATTATGGAGAGAATGATACAGACAATAAAATATTAATAAATAATTAATATTTATTAATAATAATTAATTAGTTTTAGATACTAATATGTGCTACAGCATAAAAGAGGTGGACAATGTAATAAAAAAAAAAGCAAGGGGAAAGAGGTACATAGAGGAATTGCTTCAGCTGTGGTTTTCAGAGAAGGCCACTCTGGCGACCTGAAATATAAGAAGCCAGTTTTGGGATGATCTAGTAGGAGGACAATCCAAGAAAAAGCATATTTAAGGGACACAATAAAGGCCAGTGGGAATAGAATGTAATGATAGAGTGGGAGAGAAGAGAGAAAAGAGATAAGAGATTTTGGTATCAGTTGGAACACACAGTACCTTGCATAACAATATAAATTGATACACAATATTTATTCTGGTTGCAGTTGGAAGCCACTGGAGAGTTCTAACAAGAGAAGTTTGTTGTGAGATTTATGGATCCATAACTAGAAACATCAAAATATCAGAAATTCTGTGAAAACCCATCTTATTAAAGTCCATCTGTCAAACTATAATATATTTATCATTTTAATGGTCACTGATCATCCTTTGAAAGTGTTATACATTCAGAAGTTATCATATAAATCATCGGTTTTTTATACCACTGACAACATTAGGACTCAGAGGTACAGGTGTAGGGAATAAAACTATGATAGAAGAATCACCCTGCACATCTCTAATCAGCCATTGTTCATAATTAGTTAAGCAACTATTCACATAGGACCTTCACGTTGCTTCTCTCCAGGCTGGCAAGCCTCAGTGCAAGCTTGTTCTATTTATTGAGTAGTAAATTAACATCACAGTGCTTCCAACAACAATGTGCTTTTTTTAAATTTTGTTACAATTTCAGCCCGTCTGCCATCCCTGCTGTAATCCACTGACAATGACGGAACTTTATGAACTGAATGCTGAGATAGTTTTGTCAGCTTGGCAAATCATTTTATTTCTTTCCCCTGTTCAGTAGAAATAGCAAAAAGATTCCCTTTACATATAAAAATAAAAAATGAATGGTAGAAATTGTACAGAAAATTTATCCTTGAACATTTTATGTAGGAAATACTGGATCATCTCCTTTCACAGCAAGAAAAGCCATTCCTACTTTAAATGTTCTAATTCCATTAAAGTTCCTTTCAATATGCTTTCTGAGAAACATCAATTATGGTAGAAAGCAATTTTTCAAAAAGGACCTATTTGATAAGGTTTAAATGGATAACAACACTCACACACAGTGATACTACGCAGAGGAAGAAACTGTCATAAATGACACAAATGTTCTTAATCCAATTATTTTCCACTGAATTATTTAAAGAACAGGGAGAATGGGGAATCAACTGCTTTGAACTAACTGAACATAGCAAAAAAAGAGCAAAAGACAACTTTCTAACAGTGGGTTAAAATATGTCAAAGGAATAGTTAAATTTAAAGAGTAACAAAGAAGCATTTGAACTTTTAGTCCAAATGGTGAGCTCTATGATTTTAAAATGGTGTCTAGTAATGTTAAATCATGCAAAGAGAATTTGACTGCAGCTGAAAGGCGGGAAGCACAGTTCCCTTCTTCACCTTATATTGGAAGTGGGATAGGGCAAGTTTAGCTAATAATATTGCCCCTTTAAAAAATTATAGATATGATTTTGTTTTGCTACAAATTCACCTTGTAATTAAAGAAAGGGCAATATTATTAGAAGTAGTGTGCAATCCTCAACCATACACAGAGATAAAAATTCAGTCACAATGTCTTTTTCTTTATTCTTTTTTCTTTTTTTATGTGAATATTTTTCTTTGACCTTAATATAGCATTAATTTGTAATTAAAGTATAAAATTAGTTTTTACATGTGTTAAGATTAAAAACTTTCTACATTTCTTTATTTTATTGTTGATAATATTAAAGATGTCCCACATTTTCCTCCCCTTTGTCCCTCTCACACAGCCTTCACCACATTGTTGCCTGTGTCCACGGTTAAACACGGCAAACGTGTTGTTCGGCTATCTCTTCCAGTCTCCCCACCCCTGTCTTTTCTGAGATCTGTCAGCCTATTTAATGTATCCAAGCCTCTGATTTTATTTTATTTTCCAGTTTATTTTGTTCATGAGATACCACCTATAAGTGAGATCATATGTCACTTGTCTTTCTATGACTAGTATATTTCAGTTAGAAAAATATTCTCCAGGTCCATCCATGCTGTCATAAAAGTTAAGTGCTTCTTTTTTACTGCTGCATAGTATTTCATTGTGTAAATGTACCACAGATGTTTTTATCTACTCATCTACTGCTGGGCACTTGGCCTATTTCCAGATCTCGGCTATTGTAAATAACACTGTTATGAATAGAGGGGTACACACGAGGTCTGTCTGGAGGAAGGCCAGCCATTGTTAATACAATGAGAACGGTTTGCACAACATCGATATAACCTGGCAGTCAAGAAGAGTGGACTGGAAAGTGCACGCATGAACAATGATGACCTCACTCTACTAGTCAATGGGGACAGTAGATACCATTGAGTGAACATGTGTACTGTGTGGTCATCTCATTCAAAATGATTGAACAAACAAAGCAGCAAATCTGCATCAAATTTTGCTCTAAGCTTGAAGATTCCTTTGCAGAAACTATACAGATGATTCAGAAGGTTTTCAGGTACCATGTGATGAGTGCAGTGCAAATAAAAATGTGGCACAAGTGCTTCAAAGATGGCCAAGAATCTGTTGAAAGTGATCCACATTCTGAAAGGCCTGCAACAAGCAGAACCTGAGAATGTTGAACATGTAAGGGCTACAATCAACAAAGATCAGCATCTGACAGCGCAAGAACTAGAAACTCATTTGGGGCTTCCGAAAACTACAGTGTCCAAGATTTTGACACAGGATCTTGGCATGAAACATGTCATGGCAAAATTTGTTCCACAGCTTCTGCTGCCTGAGAAGAAGAAACATTACGCTGTAGTTGCTAATGACTTGATTCAAACTGCTACTAATGACCAGATTTCCTCAAGAAGGTGATAACTGGAGATGAATGGTATGTTTATGGCTATGATAGGAAATGAAGGCCCAGTCGTCCCAAAGGAAGTGACCTGGTTCTCCACACTCAAAGAAGGTGCGGCAAAGTCACAGCAAGATCAAGACCATGTTAACTGTGTTCTTTGATTGGGAAAGTATTGTCCATCCACCCCTCCAGGCCAAACAATTAACAAGGAATACCACCTCAATGTTCTTCATCAGTTGAGAGATGAAATTTGATTAAAACAGCTGCAGCTATGGACAACTGGTGATTGGCAGCTTCATCACAACACACCCACCGGTGCATCATGTCTCATGCAGAGTTTTTTGGCAAAACATCAAATCACCCAGGTGATTCAGACTCCCTACAGACCAGACTTGTCACCCTGCAGTTTCTGGTTTTTCCCAAAACTAAAATTATCTTTAAAAGGGAAGAGATTTCAAACCATTGATAAGATTCAGGAAAATAATGATGCAACTAATAACAATTCCAACAAAAGATTTTGCACAGAGTTTTGAACAGTGGAAGAGATTCTGGAAGAGCTATGTGAGGTCCCAAGGTGCCCACTTTGAAGGGGACTGAGGCATCATTGTCCTATGTACAATATTTCTTGTATCTTATATCTTCTCCAATAAATGTGTCTATTTTTCATATTAAATGACTGGACACTTTTTGGACAGACTGGCAGCATATATCTTTTTTGATTGATGTTTCAGAATTTTTAGGGTATATTCCCAGAAGTGTCAAAAGGCAGTTCCATTTTTAATTTTTGAGGTAACTCCATACTGCTTTCCACAGTGGCTGCACCAATCTACATTCCCATCAACAACACATTAGGTTTTCCTTTTTTCCATATCCTGGCTAGTACTTTTTTGTTTACTTATTGATGGTAGCCAATCTGACAGGTGTGAGGTATATGTTTCAAGTATTATAAACTACTGTTAATTAGCTGGTATTTAATTGGTTATGTGTACAGGGAGCTAAATCAACAATCCATACTTTATTTTGTATATTTAATTTCTTTTTTGTTTTTTTATTGTTATTCAAGTACAGTTTTCTCCATTTTCCTCCCAGCACTAACCCCGGTCCCACTCACCAGCACCTCCCATTCTCGATCCTATGCCTCTTTGGCCTTGTCCATGTGCCCGGTATACAAATTCCTTGATGACTCTTCCCTTTTTACCCCCTCTTATCCCCTCCCTTCTGTTTCTGTCATTTTGTTCTTTATTTCTTATAATGGGCATAAGAATGTTTGCCTTTTTGTGAGGTTTAGCATCAAGAAAATATAATATTTCTATAAACATGCTAAATATTCAAAGTGTAAATGAGATATTTGACTCAAAATAATGATTAAATACAACTATGTCTCAGTTTATAAGAGCATGTGACCATTGAATTATAGAAGATAATAACGTTCTGTGCATCTTTTATGTCTTCACAACAGAATTCTAGGAAAATAATTGGGTTTCAGCCTACATTTTAGCTTTAAAATGTTGTTGCACTTTTATTGGATTTAATGATATTTCATTTATGAGGCATGGCTATGGGAAGCACTTGGTTTTACTTTTCTTATGCCAAATTGTGTATGGAAATCAAACTAACATGATTGTTAAGTAGCTTTCCTTGGGAACAAAACATGCGGACTGGTCCTCTATTTGTTTAGGTAGGAGGATAAATGCCATGAAAACTACAAAACCAGGAAAGCCACAAGAGCAGCTATTGTCTGAAAACTGAGGCTAGCTCATGTTATTAATCGAAAGTAATTTACTGAACTGAATTTTAGGAAAAATAAAAGTCTGTGCATGGAAGGTTTGTTGCTTAATACCTACCACTATACAAATATTTGTTCTCACAAAGTTGCACACAAGAAGGTAATATCAAAAAGCAAAACTAAAATATAAATTTTGTGCAGAACGCATGTGAAAGAACTTTTATTGAAGTGTATTCTTTTGGATAAAAGTTAGTTGTATGGTTGTAGTTAAATCATACTTTAAATAAAATGTTTTAGATAAATAAAACAAATAAAAGCAAGCATATACCTATAGCCAGTGTCATTTGATTAAATACAGTATCACTTGTTAATCATTTTTCTCTCATCAATGTTTTTATCATTACTCTTCTACATAGTGATAGTGGAGATTTTATATTAGAAAATGCTATGTTTATATATAATGCGATTTGAGATAAATAATCTTGAATTGGAACAATGTTAATAATGTGGCTTGATAATTGTCCAATTGTCTGTAGTAAAATTACCAAGTTAAAATTATGGTGTCAATTAATAATTGCTTTTATATTTAAAATTTTGAAAATTATTTATTATATATGTAATGTTCATTATTTTTCTAATTACACATATACTTGGGAAGATTGAGGTTTAAGTAGTATTGCATCACAGATGCAATATGACTTTAGAAATGTCTAGTGCTTTCTGTTGTTAACTAAGTTTATGTCTTTTAAAGTTATACTTTTCCAGTGTATATTGGTCATTCCACATTATATGCAATTTTTTAAAATGTGAACTGTATTAAAATTTTTCTATTCTGTATACCTGATATGTTTTAATGTAATAAGACACACATCTTAACCTGGCGTCATAAAATTTTGTGTGCTGTCAATTTCCACTACTGGCAGTATGGGAAACTAGGCTTTCTGATTAACTCTTGCATTTAATACAAATAAACCATAAATGGGAGTAATATACTATAAAATGAAAGATAATTTGGAAAATGTTAAACAGAGCTGCTTAAAATGAATGCAATAAAAATTGGAGATAAATCATAGTGACTTATTTAATAGCTGATTTGATCAAGTGGTTGACTTAAAGTGTTAAATTGGTAGGTAATCCACAGTAGTTATGTGTTTGTCTATTGGTGGACCCTTGACTTACTTATATATCAGTAAGAGGGGGAAAAAAAACAACTATATTTCATGTTTGTTAGTAATTTAAAATGTTAGTAAATGATTGATTTTAATAAAAATTTGACTATTTCCTTAGTTATTCATTTTTTTAGAACTGTTATGTGATAATACAAATTATATATTGGTCAATCTGTCCCAGTTGGCATCTAATTAAAAGACCATTGAAGTTGATGTTATTTACCATTTGTCATTATTCACATTTCTTAAATTTGTAGGTTTTTAAAATATATTATAGATCCCATCCACCAAAAAATAGATCCCTTTAAAATTATTTATTAAAGCATAAAATGTGCCAAAATGATAATGTTAATAATCATTTAAAAATATTATATAGAAAAATATAGAAGCAAATTGTAAAATGAACTCTGGAAAAAAGTATGTAAATATGTATGTTCTGGGATAAGGAGATATGTAAATCAAATATTTCTGCAGAAGCAACTCAAAAATTGCAAAAAGAGAAAACACTATATATCTTAAATATTTTATGCATTGGACCAGCTATCCACGATTTCTTTCCTATTTATCTGTATGTTACACAATATTGTCAATGCTCATTAGGGTTTCACATCATTTTAGAACAATACACGGAGATCACACTGTAAAAAAAATATTGAATTTTTAAATTGTTTTTGTCAATGCTTTATTGAATAATCATGAACAGTTTTTCAGTACCAAATTCATAAAATTTTGTCACTAATTGCAGGCAAGCACCCAACACTAAAGAAGTATTCTTCAGCCTGCTAACATGGCATAGTTTGCTAGGAAAGAAAACAAAAAGAGCTACTGGAAAACATTATTTATTTAACAGTAAAGTTATATCAACAGCACAAAGTCAGTACCCTGACTGCCAAGGGAAAAGTGCTCACATGCATTTTGGTAGTAAGGGAAGAAATAAAATATTTATTCATAGCACTTGAAATACAAAAATTTCCATTTCAGTTGTTTTGTGTAGCCTGTTATACTGTATGGTCAGGGATACATTTAATATTTTGTATAGTAAGAACCTATTATTTCTAAGATAAAAATCATTCTTTTTAATATTGAGGATAAAATATTTAGTTGTTTTAAAGCACAAACTCTTATAGCAATAGTTTGAAATGATTTATTCTTTTTTTTTAGCAATACATTGCTCATACATTATTGTACATTTTAAAAAAATCTAAATATACCACAGGAATCAGAAGACTGTGTGAACATTTTAAATATAAATCAAAATTGATTAAATCTTCATTAGGTTCTGGCATGCAAATCGAAATACTTTACATTTAAAATTTTAAATCTGAGATATATATATAGTGTTATTACATAAAACTGTTAAATATTTTCAGGTATAAGTGTCTCCTTATATTCGGAGTCCGTACCAAATGCTCAGATTCATAAGGTGAAGCCACCAAGGACTGGCTGCTATTCCACAACCTGTAACTGTGAGCTGGGAGTTTTAAATAATTATAAATAAAGTAAGAAAAGAAACTAACTGGGTAAGAATCTGGACTAAATTTCACTGTGTCAATCACAAGGTTCAAAGAGCTTCTTTAATGTTATTGGGCAAACCATATAATCCCTCCCAAAGATATGAAATCACTAGTTTATTATTACTGTCATATTAAGAGAAAGTATTTTATCTATTGTACTTGAAAACTAGTCTTCTATTACTAAAATTTACAATAAGGTTGAGTTCTAAATCCATGTGGAAGAACATTATGTTGGCCTCAGTTGCCAAAGTTTGAGAACACTGACTTAAGCAAACTGGCAAAAAAGAAATACGCAAATTGGTTGTGTGTCATAGCATTTTATTAAAAGTGGAATATTTGTGATTTATGTATTTCCCTTCCATAACCATCTCATTAGGCTTTGTCATGAAAGTTTTTTTTTTACTTCAAATCTAAAAGTTATTTTCTTTATAATTTTCCTACATACAAATTATGAGTCAATTGACTTCTCGCTGAAGTTTTACTCACGGAATTACTAAGACACAGTTTCCCAGAAATTTTATCCTTTGCCTGTATCTTAAAACAGACAACTTTATTTAAAGTATAAAGAGATTTAAAACAGATCTTAATTCACAATGATTTCAGTGTTTTGGTCAGACAAATATACTTTAGTGGCTCAATATTATTCTTTGATGTGGAAAATAAACCTTTGGAAAAGTGGGACAGAATAGACATAAATATATTATTACTTAATATAATAGGTTTACTACATTATGTTGTATGATAATGGTCATAGTTAATTAACTAAATCTGGTTTTCTTTAAAAAATACTAAAAGTAATTTTGTTCTTGTTTATATTATATTTAGATAAGTTAATTTGACAATATTTTATAAAATGTGTCTATCTTAAATTATCTTTACCATGACTTAAAGTAATATTTCTTAGAATTGGGGGCAATACTACATTCTACTTAGAATGCTCAGTATCCTGGCTGGTGTGGATCAGTTGGTTGAAGTGTTGTCACATAAAGTGAAAGGTTGTGGGTTCAATTCCTGGTCAAGGCACATGACTAGGTTGCAGGTTCAGTCCCTGGTCAGGGTGCATATGAGCTGTGACAGGTCAATGTTTCTCTCTCAAGTTAATGTTTCTCCTCCCATCTCCCCCTCCCTTCCCCTCTCTCTAAAATGAGTAACCATACTGTTGTGTAAAGAATAAAAAGAGAGAAACAAAGCTTGGTAAAAAAAAATAAACAGATGAGTTTAAATCTTGCTTTTTCAATTGCTTTAGTTTTCTCAGTTATAAAATTGAAATAACTATTTTACATATCACATATAATTCTGTAGGTTTAAATATAATAATAAGTGCAATAATATATAACTATGAATGGCATTTGTAACTATTCTATATTTAGCCAATACAATCTCAGTATTCTTAGGTTATGATTTAATTGTATTCCAATATTTTAATAGATATATTCATAAAATACTGATATCTACAAGAGAATAAGTAGAATAAATGTCATAGATAAGGATTTCTCAATCAATATTTTTTATTCTTTCTATATTTTCTGTATATTTATTTACCTAAAGACAGAGCCAAATATAATTTCCATATATTGTTTGTTTGTTTATTTATTTATTTATTTATAGTACTATATATCATTTGGATAACGTAGTTTTCATAATAAGCTTTGAGAAACATGAGAAAATCACATGAAATGGGCATTTCCACACTAAGAACCAAAAATAACCTGTATAAGCTAAAATAGTATGCTTTCACAAAACTCATTATAAAATTGATGACACACACCCACACAGGTAAAAACATATACTTTCAGAAAGCCCCAGATTCTGTTGAGGAGAGAATGGACTCAAGTTGTTGCGATCTTGGTAGATGAAGAGATATTAGTTGGATTTTAACAAATATTTAATGTGGTATATGGGCTGGTGTGACATCTTATAAAAGAGCAAATTGCGTCCATGTGTGCTCCTTACTTGTTGCTATTTATTGTATGTGGTGGTGGTGGTGAAGTACTGAGAGACATCCATTTATAGCCCTCTTCTATGTCTTAAACTTATACAAAGTTTCTAGTCAATCAGGATAATACAGCAAAATGAAACATGTCGGTTACTCTGGGCTTTCACCTAAAAAATACTGATTGGATGGTAACAGAACCAAGAGACATATTTCTGAAGACTGTTGTACACCTTAAACTCATGTAGTGTTATATGTCATTTATAATTATATATCAATAAAACTGAGGGAAAAAATAAAGAATTCCTACAGCACAAGGGTTCTTTCCCACAGGATCTCAGAAAAGGGTGACTGGGGTGAAAAATAAATTAGGCACAGAAAGAAGACAGAACCAGAGTTAAAAGACTTTTACAGAAGACCAAAACCTGGCAGTGAAGCTCTAAAGAAGCATGGAATTTTTCACATATTTGAAAGCTAGAAATTTAACTGTGAAACAAGACATTTGAAATATCTCTAGCATTCAGATTCCTCGTCCTGGTTATACACACAAAATGTTTGAAAACAGCTATAATCTGAACCACATTTGTTGCTCTGCAATAAATCTCAGACCCAGATTAAGTATAAACTAGATCAAATCAGCCCAAATATTTTAGGATAACAAAAAAGAGATCTGTCATTTTCCTGGTGTTAATATTATTTACTTAAGTCTCCAATATTAATCTATATGAAACTTTGAGCAGAAAAATATTTTAAGATACAAACAAAAAATGAAGAAAATATGACTCCAGCTCACCAAAAAAAAAAAAAAAGATTCAATATAAGCAGTGTCAGAGATGGTTG
Organism: Mormoops blainvillei; assembly: GCA_004026545.1. NCBI lineage: Eukaryota > Metazoa > Chordata > Mammalia > Chiroptera > Mormoopidae > Mormoops > Mormoops blainvillei. Next base: position 84,171 of record PVJD01004226.1, read on the forward strand.
AAATGTTAGAATCCTCAAGGATTTTCAAAAAAAATAAATAAAAATAAGATTTCTTTAAAACTTTTTATGTAAATAATTAAAGTATACTTTTAAAAGAGTGGGAAAATGTGTTAAGAGATACAAAATTTCAGCATCTCTTAATGCTGATTGTATGAGCATTATAAAAGTGATCTGAATGGAATTCTAGAAATGAAAAATATATCAGAGATGAAGAAATAATTTCATAGGCTTAAATTTAGTCTTAGCTGAAAAAAAGATCAGTGACCTTGAAGACAGGAAATAGAAACTATCTATAAAAAAAATAAAGACAGAAAATATGAAAGCAAAGCTTAAAGTCTAAGACCCTTTGGGATAATATCAAACAGTTTAAAACACTATAACTTAGGTTCTAGGAGAGAAGAAAAAAATATGGGGAAGAATAATATTGAAAAGAAAATGACTAGGAGCTCTCTAAAATTGATAATAGATGAACACTAAGCCAATAAACACAATAAATTCCAAGCAGGATTAATAAAAATAATATACACATATGCATATTATACTCAAATTAGTGAAAACTAAAGAGATATATTATATATTATTGGGTATCAAATAAAAAATATATTAGAGAAACCAATATATAAATATTGCTTTTTATTAGAAATAAAATGAGAAAGTAGATAATTAAACTGTAATGAGGAAATTTGTCCTAGAAATGGAAAGGGGTGGAGAAGAGCTGAAGACTGCACATGCGTGTGTCACCCTGCCAACCAGGGAAACAAGTGCATAACAGGAAAAAGAAGTGTGCAGAGCTGGCACCAAAAAAACAGGAAAATGAATGGATGTGAGGGTCAGACCCTCCCATCTGCCTCCGCCACGGTGCGGAATTGTGGGGGAGCCTTTAAAAAGAGAGTGAGGGGTGGGAATGGTGCACCCTCTTGGATTCACCTCTGCTTCCCCAACAACAACAGGAGCATGTGGGCCCTGGACGTTGGGGACGGGGTGACTGGGGAACATTCCAGGGGCCCCTTCCTGAGCACTCCAGGGTGGGTCTGGAGTGCAGTGAGCTCTGGTAACAGGGGAGGGGACGAGGTTCAGACAGGTGGGTTTGGGAGGCTTGGGCTGGCACTCTCTGGGCAGCAGGGCTTGGCAAGCTCTGCACTCCTCCCCTAAGTGGAAAGCCACAGAAGCTGCCACCCACCCACTTCCCACACTCCTGGCTCAAGCTGGCAAGCCCCTGCACCTTCCCTGGCAGTAAGTCATGGTGGCTGCCACCCATCTGCAGCCACCTCATGCCTGTGGGCCATGCTTCTGGCTTGGCCTGGCAAGGCCTGTGCTTCTCACTGACACTTCAGTCCTGACCTGGAGCATTGTGGGTACTGGGAGCAAGACCAGTAAGAAAGGGGCGATGAGGTGGAGAGAGGAGATTTGGGACTGCAGGTACCTGGTGTTGGTGTGGCGAAGCAACAAGCCCTGTGCCCCTACCCATGAAACCCTGGGAAACCGCTGCAGCGGTCAGAGCCAGCAACGGCTGGATCCTCCAGAGGCAGTGGCAGTGGCGGGGGGTGGGAGGGTCGAGAAATCTGTGGATATCTGGAAGTAAATGAAATACCATTTTCCTTCCCACTGGACTCTGTATCCCGAGTTTTTGCCTATGCACACCAGGCAGTGGGACCTCAGTAGTTTGGTTACAGTAGTGGTACCCAGCGTGGGGCCCTACAAACTTTTTGCAGGTCAAAACCCCCAGGGAATGGCACTGTGGGGCTTCCCAGTTGCCGGAGTTTCCTTTGCACACCTGCTGGAATTGTTGGGCACTTAAACACTCTTGACAGTTGGAAAAGAAATGGGTCTGGGAAGAGAATAGGCTCTGGGAAGGAGGAGGTTTCGCTTGAGTTTTAGGGCTGTGAACTGGCGTCCAGATGAGAACTGGCCATTTGCAGGGAGGCCATTGCTGGCATTCACTGATTGTGAGATTGGCTGACAAAAACTCGCTTGTGAGTGTTTGTTAAAATAACAGAGTAATGGATGCCACTTTTCTCTGTATGTTCCCAGGTAGTCTGGCTTGTTTTGATCATAGGGTTGGACCTGTTGTGTATCTGGGTCAGCAGGGCCATTTTGGGTTGGTTCCTGGAAAGAGCACACTGGATAAAATTTTCATTGCCTGGGATATATACAGACGTTATCCAATGTCCAAGGAAGTATTGGTTTATTACTGTAATACTGTATGGGCTATGTGTGTTTTGGATTATGGGGAAATATGGCCCATGGGTGGTTCCCTAGATTACTGTCCTATTAAGAACTGCAACAGTATTGTCAACAGTTGCATAAATGGGATGAAATTTGTTATGTCAAAGCATTTATGGCATTGCATAATAAGATTTCACCAGAGACAGAGGTCCACTTGATGGTGCAGAGGAGGCAAGATACCTTGAAGCCTCTTCCTGATAGTACACAGGAAGAAAAGGAGAACAAGGAAATGGACCTCATTAATATGCTGAACTGAAGGGACACAGGGTTGAAGCAGAGGAACCCCCCCCCCACCATTGTCATCCCTACCACAAGGTACCTACCCCTAAAATAGAACTCAAAGAGGTAACAACCCAACCCCTGTATGATGAAAGATGAGTCTTCCCCTCAAAGACCCATCAAGGCACCCAGTTTGGTCAGGGAGCCTCCCTAGCTGGAGCAGGGCAGTTTCCTTTGAGGCAGTATCCCATAGGTGGAGTAGAGCAGGATGGCCAGTCCACTGGCTACTCGTGGGCTCATATTCTGTTCTCCACTTGAGACTTACTGAATTGGAAGAAGTCCAACCCTTCATATAAGGATGATCCTCAGAGAATGGTGGATCTTATCACCTCCATTTCTGCCTCTTATCATCCAACATGGGCAGATGTACAGGCTCTTCTCAATATCTTGTTAACAGTGGATGAGAGAGAGCTGGTTATAAACAAGGCTAATGAAGGAACCCAAAGTCTCCACCAAGAGGCTACTAATGGGACCCCCAAACTAGCTGGAGAAGTTCCCTTGACAGAGCCTGATTGGAATCCAAATGGTGGGGGCTTAGCCATCCTGGAACATTACAGAAAGTGTATACTAGAAGGGCTTAAGAAAGAGATCCCTAAGCAAAAGAGCCTGAATATGATACAGGTCCTTCAGCAAAAGCCATATAAGGATGCTTCTGAGTTTTTGAGAGGAACTCTCAGGCCTATAGAAAGCACACTGATGCTGATCTGCAGGCACCAGAAGATGTGCTAATGGCGAACATGACTTTCATTGGGCAAAGTACCCCAGATATCGGAAAGAAACTCTAGAGTTTTGATGAGGCTTTGGGAATGAATCCTTCTCAGTTGGTAGATATAGCCTTTAAAGTGTACAATGCCTGGGAAGCAAGGGAGATAAAGCAGGCCATGGTGTTCTTAGAAAGGGGGTGATGAGACCAAAGGGAGAGGTGGGACCCTAAAGAGAATAAGAGAAGCCCACTATATGCCAATTAATGTGCTTACTGCAAGGAGGAGGGACAGTGGAGAAAGAAGTGCCCAAAATTCAAAAAGGAAAGTAGGGATGGAAACCTTCACCAGAAAATGCTAAAAAGGTGAGTGGAGTCTGATGATGAATGAGGATGCCATGGGGCTCCCTTAGACATCCCCTGACTGATTACTATATCCCCACAGGAGCCCTGGGTGCAGTTGACAGTGGGGAGCAAGCAGGAGCTACATACTCAGTGTTGAATACAAGAGTAACCAAGGAAAGCTCGACACCGTAATGGTGACTGGAGTGACTGGACAGTTAAAAAACACATTCTTTCAATGCCAGGAATGCCAGCCTGGGGATCAAAAGATCATACATAGTTTTCTCTACCGGCCAGATGGCCCTATTCCATTGCTGGGCAAAGATTTACTTTGCAAATTGATGTCCGCAAAATGTTTTCTCCTAAAAAGTAGCCACTATGTATAGGGATCCCGCTGGAATATGCTCTTCATCTCCGGGCACTCCTGACTTGTCTGGAAAGTACATAGCCTGTTTCTATACATATAGTACCTATACATAGCCTGTTTCTCAAAGAAGTTGGATCACATGGCAAAGGGATGGTCACTGGTCTTCGAGCAGTGGCAGCTACATGTGACATCTTACAGAAGGCTGAGAAGTTCATTTTGGGATAGCCTAATACAGTATTAGAATCACCCCAGATACTGACTTCCTTGGAACAGAAAGGAGGGTATTAGCTGATGGCAGGGTGCATGGGGAAGTACCAGGTCATTCTGTTGGACAACTCAAATGTTACCTTGCAGGCTACCACAGCTTTGAATCTGGCCACTCTGCTCCAAAACAGAGGGAAACTCAGCCCTGCAGCATGACTACTTGGAAATTATTGACCAAGTTTATTCTAGTATATTGGATCTACTGGACCAACCATTGGCAGCACCAGTCTGGGAGCTGTACACAGGTGGGATCTGCTTCATGGACAATGACCAATGATGAGCTGGGTATGCCGGAATCACTGTAGACAAAATAATAGAAACCCTAGCCTTTGTGGCAGGAACATCAGCACAGAAGACTGAACTGATAACCTTGAGGACAGCTGTAGTGCAGTCCCAGGGAAAGAATGTTAACATCTACATGGACTCCAATATGTCTTCATGGTAGTCCATGCCCATGGGGAAATATTGAAGGAAGGAGGACTCCAAACCTTGGGGAAGAAGGATGTTAAACATTCAGAGGTGGTTTTATAATTGCTGGAGGTAGTGAATTTACTGGACCAGATTGCCATAATGCACTGCCCAGAACACCAAAGGGATGGTTCCTAAATGAACCAGGGAAACCAAACTGCTGGTAAAGCAGCAAGACAAGCAACTGGAGGGCTACATTGATTCAGAGTTTTGATCCCCTGCTTCGACTTGTCAAATTTAAACATCATTACACAGAACAAATGAGGAATGGGCCTGTCAATGGAGATTCACCAACACTGATTCCAATTCCATATGGAAGATCAACACCCATGGAATGACCTTATTTCCCAGGGCTCTAGTGTATCCCATCCTCAAACACCTATATGAAGGGACCTATTATGGAAGGGAGGTTTTGATGGATCTCATTAGGCCATATTTGAAGCCCTTCTGTTGAAGGGCTCCCATTTGCAAAAGACTGTTCAGAGGATTACACAAATCTGTTAGGTAGGTGCCAAAAACAATCTTAAGACAGAATGCACCCCAGCAAAAAAGAGGTCAATATAAAGGGTTATACTCACTCGAGGACTGGCCAGTAGACCTTACGCAAATACCTAAAACCAGAGGGAATTTTACATTTTTATTAGTTCTGTTTTCTGGTTGGGTAGAGACATACCCCACTAAAACTGAGAAGGTGACCCAGGTAGTGAAACTTCTAGTTAAATAAATAATTTGTAGGTTTTGACTTCCTCACAGTATTCAGAATAATAATGGACCATCATTCACTTCAGAGATTTCCCAGAAGGTTTTGACAGGCACTGCAAATAAGACAGAAACCACCTTGCATCTCAGAGACTTCAGTCTACAGGGGAGACTGAGAAAATGAATCACACAATAAAGACTCTGGCAAAAGTATGCCAGAAACACATTTGGAATGGACCAGACACTTTCCATTGCTTCGCTCCATATTAGGGTAGCACCCAGAAGTTTTTGAAATAGTTTATGGGAGACTTTTCCAAATACCAGCTCTGGGAGCACCCCTCCCACCTTGTTTTGGAGCATGAGTAAAAAATTAAGCAATATGTACAACATTTAGGGCAAACATTAACCATTCTGAACAAGTTTGCTCATTGCACGTCCACCTACCTATCTGACAAGCCTTTACACCCATTCCAGCTGGGGAACTGAGTCTTAACTAAAGACTTGAAAGACTCAAGGACCTGAACGACAGTTAGCAGAGCAAATTAATGGATCCTATGACATCCTCCTGACAACACACTCTTCTCTGAAGCTTACAGGAATTAAGCTTTGGATCTACCACACATTAATAATATGGGCACTACCTGGGAAGAATTTGAATGTTGCTGCTGTGGTTGATTCTGAAAAGGGAAAGCTGGACCTGTACTCCTGAAGGAGGTTTGAAATTTCTCTTTAGAAAGAAGACAGTGGGCCCCAGTGCAAAGTGACAATGTTCCTTTATTTCTGTGGTTGCAGATTTAGGAGTCTTTAGCTGCCAGTTATGGAGTTTGAATGTGGTCTGATCCATTATTAAAAAGGACAATAATTGAAAATGAGCTATAGTTATCCCTGAGTGAGTAAGAAGGTCTATGAAAGTTTAAGGTGTATAGGAAGTTGTAAGGTATATAGAAAGCTAAAAATAAAATAAAATAAAATAAAATAAAATAAAATAAAATAAAATAAAATAAAATAAAAGTTTGTTAAGGTTGTAGAGGCCATAGAAGGGTGTGGATTCTTTTTTTCTTTTTTAAATGGAAAGAAACCTCAGTACTTGGGCTGAATTATTCTTTGCTTTAGGTTTTGTTTTGTTTCTTGCCTTTTGATTTTGGGGGGAATTAGTGAACTTAACTGTTTTGTTTACGCTGGGAATTCTCTGCCTCTACTGTTTGAGGCTTCATACCATTTGGACCTCATAAAGGACATTTGAGGTACCAGTTTGTATGAGAATATGTCTCTGCCATTTGGGGCTTTGTGCTGTTTGCACCTAGGAAATGTTGTCTGGTGCTGTTTAGAGACAGCTGGGGCAAGAGAACACGTCTCTGCCATGAGACTGGATGGTGAGAGTTAATGTCTTTGTTAAGAGAACAGTGGACACACTGGTAGCTGAGAGAAAGCCTCTAACATTGGGGTTTTGTGACATTTGGGACCTGAGAAAGGTCATCTGTGTGACTGGTTAGTGTGATCGGTTGGTGATAGACAAGATTCTAAGGCTAGTTTTAGTCTCCTCTTTATATATATACATTTTTGGAATTCTGTCATTGTTTTGGATTTTGGGATTTTTTTCTGTTGTCAAAAGAAATTGAGGTTCCTAAGGCTTAAATTTTCATATTAGGTTAGGAAGTAAAGTAGTAGATATATAAGGCATGGAAATGTAATTCTGGTGGATATTAGAAGGAGAAAGATTTTACTTTTTGCTTTGTATTTTTCTCCCTACCTGATCCTTCTAGAATTTGGCATTCTTAATGAGTAAGTATATAAATTTTCCTTTGCCTGAAACCAATAAGACTGGTTTCAAATTATGATTTTAATAACCAAGACTTTGAATGGAATGTCATGCCTGGGGGAGGCATGCCTGGGCTCTGGTTATTATCAGAAAGCCTTGAGGAACTAAGATTGACTTTGGAAGCTAACAAAAGCCCACTGAAGAAATGGCCTGGTACCTTGTTTGGTCGTATGGCTCACGGCAGTGTTTCCAGGGAAGGAACAAAGGTTGATTTCCTGAAAGATGTCAAGGAGGAATCTTAGGGCATGATAGGAATCTCCAGGACTTGAGGAATATAGGTAGTACAGGCAAAGCTGTATGGTAGTTGTGGGGCTTGGTTTCCATGCCCCAAAGGGCTGTCTAAGGGTCAATCTGAAGGACTCTTATGGAAGTTCCAGCCAAGCAGACTTAAAAAAGACTATGTGTTCATTGGTGCTCTTGTTTTTATACAAACAATGAGGCAAAATTGAAAACTTGCAGTCTTTTTGTGGCCATTGAGGGTGGTCTTATGGAGAAGAATCAGATTTTAAGGAAAATCACAATGCTCAGTTATGATCATCAGACTCTAGTGCACCTGTCTTCAAAGTTTGTTTTCATTTGAGAGTTGAACGGGTTTAACATGATGATATAAAATTATCACTGTTTAATATTATACAAGCAAAGACCTTCCAACTGAATATCTCAGAAGACAGACTTGTAGACTTAGAAAAGGTGTAGGCCCCATTTGAAAACCCCATCTGTATCACTGTCTCCTGTCACTCAGTTGTTTGTCTGGACTAAACAGTTGATTTAGTGAAGTATGGGGTGGCCTTCATCTTTGCTCTAAAAATGTTTTCATTTTAGCTTTCATAGTTTGGACAGAAAGGGTGTAGAAGTGTTAAGTGCGGGGAGGGTGTTAGAATATTCCCCTAAGCCTAATTTGAGTGTAGTAGGCAATAATACTTCAAATAGGTTTGACATGCCTTGCACACCTTTCTCTAAGGACATCATGTTTTTCTTAATCAGAGACAATGTAGAATTAGTTTCTACCTTTGTTATTTAGTTCTTATAGTTTGATTGCGCCTTCTAACCTGCATGCCAAATTTGTCACCTCTAGAACATGACAAGGATACCAATTTTTCCAGTAATGCCATATTTTGGACATTGTGCATACCATTTTCCAGGGACAACCAACTGAGCTGGACTTTGCAAGACTCTTCTCCCTCGTGTGAAGGCTCTCCTCCACTCTATACCCCGTTGTTAGGGAATCTACGCCCCCATTGTTAGGAACTTCTGGACCAGGGCATAGGTATGACTATGCACTTTGGGCAGCAGGAAGTAGTTACAGAAGAACAAGATCTTCATCCATTTTCCCTTGTAAAACTACAAGTGTCCAGAGTGTTAAAGGGGGGAATTGTAAGAGTGAGGGAACACCCTCCCCAAAATGGAGATGGGTGGAGAAGCGCCAAAGAGGGCACATTAATGTGTCACCTCAGCAACCAGGATGACATGTGCATAACACAAAAAAAGAGGCACACAAGATTGGCACCAAAAACCAAGAAAATTACTGGATGACAGGGACATACCCTCCTATCTACTTCCGCTGCACAGGTGATTCTGGGAGTGACTTTAAAAGGGGAGAAGGCAGGAACACTGTGCTCTCTTGTATTCCCCCCTTCTTCCCTTCCTGGCCAACAGGGTCTGGAGTGCCTGGGTCTCAGACCCTGGGGACTCGGTGACCTGGGAATGTTCCTGTGTCCCCTTTCTGAGCACTCCATTGAGGGCCTGGAGTACAGTAAACTCTGTTAAGAAAGGAGGGGAGGAGGCACAGATAGGCAGGCTTAGGGAAACTCAGGCTGGCATATTCATGGTAGCATTGACCTGGCAAGCCCTGCACCCCTTCCCCAGGTGGGAAGCCATGATGGCTGTTGTACTTTCACTTCCCTCACCTCTGGCTCGGCTGATAAGTCCCATGTTCCTTCCTGAGTGCTTTGGTGCTGACCCAGAGCACTGTAGGTACTGGGAGAAAAGCCAGTAAAAAAGGGGTGGCAGAATGGGAAGGAGATGTTTGAGCCAGCAGGTGCTGGGAGGCAGGTTCTGGGAGGCAGCATGATCAGGCTACAAGACCTATGTCCCTTCCCCATGCAAAACCATGGGAAACAGCTGTGGCAGTCACCCGCCAGCAACTGCTTGCCCCTACAGCAATGGTGGCAGGGGTGTGGGCTTCATGAAATCTGTGTATATCTATAAGCAAATAAAAATACCATTTTCCTTTCCACTAGACTCTGTCTCCAGAGTTATTGCCTATGGGTGGTAGGCAGTGGGACCCCAGTAGCTCGGTTACATAATGACAATATTAAATGTTGAGAAAAACTCATATTAGATAAAATGGTTTTAAAACATTGAAAATGAAAAATAATACAATCACAATAGCAATAAAAAACTTTAAATTCTTTAAAGCATTACAAGTATAAGTAGAAAATAAAATACATTAAGAATTTTACCATATTCAAGAATTGGAAGATTCCATATTCTTCAGATGTTCTTTTCCCTGTTTTTATTTAGATTCAAAGTAATCCCTACCAAAATTTCAGTTGGTTTACTTAAAACAAAAAACAAAAAAAAACTTATTCTAAAATTTATGAAAAAAATTGTAAATGATTTAGGAAAGCCAAAAAGGATCTTTCAAAATTAGAACAAGTTTGAAGGACATATGTTATCTGAGTTCCTCAATTACTATAAAGTTGCAGTAATCAAAATGTTGTGTTTGTATCAGGACAGACAAAACAATCAATTAACAGAATAAGTCTGAAAATACACCATATTTTTATGACCAACTGCTTTTCAATCAAAGTGTCATGTCAATGCAATAAAGAAAAGAGTGTTTTTAGCAAAATTGTTGGAATAATTAATTTGTATGAAAAAAAACAACGTTAACCAATTTCCGATTCCATACACTATAATTTAATATAGAACATAAAAACTGAAATCTACAAAAACATATTTTAAAAAACTATGAGAACTTAGCATAAGCAAAGATTTTTAAAGAAGAGAAAATTCATCTATTATAAAAGGAAAAAAATACACATTAAACTTTATCAAAATTTAAAATGTTTGCTCTCCAGAAGATACCATTAAGACAATGAATAATTGGGCTACACATTGCAAAAAAAGTTTTTTACAAAGAATATGTACTTGGAGTATACAGAAAAAAACTTCTACAAATAAAGAATAAAAGGACAAATGACCCAATTACATGTGGTCAAAAATTTCATGAATACTTTATATGAAAAGATACCAACACTATCATTTTTCAAGGAAATACAAGTTAAAATATTAAAAATATACCATCTTTTACCAACATAGTAGCTAGTAGCTAATTAAAAAAAAAAAAAACACCAAATGTTGGTATAGATGTGAGGCAACTGGAACTCTCATTTAATGATGGTGGCTATTCAACCTCTTTAAAACAGTGTTTGGAGGCTTCTAATGAAATTAAACATACCTCTGCCCTGTGTCTGAGGAATATTACTGGGTATTCACCACTACCACCCCCATTAAAAATGCACATCCACGAAAAGACTCATGCAAGAATCATCATGCAGCCCTTGTCTATAATAGCCAAAGCTGAAACAACTCACAAGTCTGTCAACGAGAGAATAGATAAAAATATAGTGACATATTCATACAATGGAATACTACTCAGCAATAACAAAATAATAAAAGTGAACTACCAATACATGCAATAGCAAAAGATTAACTCTCAAACATTATGTTTAGTGAAAGTGGCTAGATATAAAAATATATGATATGTAATTCTATTTATAAAGTATAAGAACAGCTAAATTCCATCTATAGTTTAGAAATTAGAAAGTTTAATTTGAGGGCAAGGAGAGGAAATTCATTGGAAAAATTTATGAGGAAAGTTTCTGGAGTGATAAAAATTTTTTATCTTGCTTTGGACAGTGGATATATAGCTATATAAAGTTGGCAAAACTCTTTAAACTAAATTCATATTTTCTCAATTATTTTATATTATGGTAATGATACATGAGTTATATATATGTCATAATTGGAAATATGATACCATGCTAAATTTTATGATGTTTTAAATGTAATTAAAATCATATCTTCAATTTTCTGATTTCTTTCTTATATACAATTTAATCTCAATGAGAAGAGAGATTTTTCTCTAAGTGTCCTGGACATACTAATATTTTAAATTTACCTTATTCTTTTCTACTCTCAATTTTTGCAGAAACAGCAGAAACATGAGCTCATATCACTGTAAATTAAAAAAGAAAATAGGGTAAAATGGTAAAATGTTCTTTTCATATTTAAACGATTTTTGTTTCCATTTGATTACATATGTTTTAATATTTCTAATAATACATTTATCAATATTATATAATGCTTTTTGGTATATGCCATTTTGCCATATTTGTTTAACTTACTCTAAACTCTTATATGGCAAATAACTAAAATAAACATACTGCCTTCAGGAAAAAGTGCTTATTTGTTCATTAAAAATGCAGTTATTGATTAACTGTACTCTCTAGGCATTTGGGAAACTCATGTATTGCATTTCACAGGATTAATGAAAAAAAATAAAAACACTGCGTTAAAGTGTTTTTAATGTTTCTTTTGCTTTATTTTCCCTTTTGTTTTGTTTTTAATTATGTGAATTAAACTAAAGAAAGAAGAAAATGATTGAATTGCAGATCCAGAAAAAGGGAATGGAATTTGCAGTACATAGAAAGGAAACTTGGAAAAATCAAATCAGAAGCAAAGAAGTTAAAAATGTGAGCTATTTGCATACTAGTAATATGAGCCCCATGAAAAAGTATATACTAAAGTTTCTTTTCTCTGGAAAGTAAGAAGAAGTAAAATCACCTAGTATAGGTGCAGCTCTGTGATGGGTGAGAAGACCTCTTGTATTTTCTTCCCCATATATACATAGTCGATTCACAAAAAGAGGCTTTTTAAGCAGACATTGGTAGAGTTATTACTCCTTAATAGCCTATTTAACTGAGCATGAGTAATGATTTTCCTATGTTTGAAAAAAATGCCAGGTAATTGTAATTCTTACATTATTGCTAAATAACTAGAAACTTATAAATCTTTAATTATTTTTCTGAAAGTCATCTTAACTATTAAAATACAATGAGAATATTAAATTTAATAAATATAAGTCAGAGATTTCCAAAGATAATTGGAAATTATAATTTTTACTTTTAAAAATAATTTTGAGTGTAGTTCAGATTGGCTCAACAGTCATTTTAACTGAGAGGTTTGATCAAAGATTAACCAAGACATCTTATGTTATCTTACTCAGTAAAGTTTGTATGTATGATAATTGGTTAAATGTATATTGATTGACCTAGGAAATCATAATTGGAGTTATATCCCATTAATGTAAAGAAATACATAGGCACATTTGTATTTTCTATCATGGAAAATTATGTATGTTGTACACACACACACACGTAATAGATGGATTGAGGATAATTATGTATTAAAGTCTATGTAGAATCATAGTAACATAGTAAGATGTGTTTGAAAGTCTTGGACATCAATGCATTTCATACAATATTTACTAAGACCTATGGACAGTTTCAGCCAGGATAATTTAGACAAATGTAGTCATTTGATTTTACTGATTCCATTTTATTTGTCTCTAGATGATTTCTGTCTTTATTTCTTCTAATGTTTCTTCTGTTTTCCTGGTAACCTAGAATCAAAACCTCAGTGTTAGAGTAGGGTAGGGCAGAAGTGCTTCAATTTAAATAATTAAGTCTACTTATCTTATATTTGAAAATATCAAGAATAGTTAAAGGTGAAATTGTGGAATCAGTTACAATAGAAGATGAAACTAGAGAGTTTCATGAAATTACAGAGAATTGTGAACAATCAAGAAAATTGCAAATGGGCAAGTTCTTATTAGATTTCCATTTTAAGAAAGAAAGAATTGGTAAGCATAGCAACACATGGCGAAATAATTCTAGACTAGATAATTAAGCACACAAGTCGAGAAAACTGAAAAAAAGAAAACTATATATGTGAATTTATCTAAATTAACATCTACATAGTAATTAATAATAATTTTTTCTAAGGTGGTGGAAGTTATTTTAATCCCTAGGAATTTCTGGACACTTTACTCCTATATAATTTCCAAATAAGGTAAATGTGACCAAATTTGTATCTTTAGTTTCCATATAGCAATCATTAGGAGACAGATTTCAATTCAAATTAAGAGGGAGGAAGTATTTAAAAAACTAGAGCTGTCTTATGAAACAAATGTCCCATGCTAAAGAATAAAATCCTACATTCTAGAGGTTTGATGCTAATCTCCTTGAGCTTTTTCATGATTCCTATGAGGCAATTTCTCACAATATGTGACATGTATATGACAGTTGATATACAAGATTATTTTAGGTAGCGCATAAAAAGCAATAAGGCTAATATGTATTCAAAAATAAAATTAACATATCGATTCTATTTTCAAGGGTGTTATTTTCTGAGATTAGGCTAAAATAGATAGTGATTACAAGCATTATAAGATTTAATTGGAATATTAATTTAATAATAATGAAATTAGTAGGTGATATAAAAAATGAGACAGTGATAATAAAAGGGCTAAATGTGGGCAACATGTACAGTGAGAATATTAACTGGTGACTTAGTTGTCATTTTTATGGTAAATTCTATGATTTCTTGAGGGTTTGCTCCCCTAAATCTTTCTTCTTTTATACTATATCTTATCTTTTTAATGAAGGTTCTCTATTTTACTACCCTCATATTTAGTCTAATCAGGGTTTCCACCCTCCTTTTGAATAGATATTCAGTAAGTAGTAATTTATTTTATTTGATTATGCATATTCAAATAATTTTAAATTTTTCCAGATGTTTTCTTGTTTTGAAAAAAATATTCAATTTTACTGGTTTCATAAAGATCAAATTGATATAATTCATGATTTAAATGGGATGTTATCATGTTTCAAAAAGTACTTATATCAATCAGCTAATTGAAAAATGTGTCCCTATTACAATCATACTTTCAAAATCACAGAACAAATACAATACTGTTCTGTTCTAAAATCCCATTGAAACCTCTTGGCAGAGCCTTTTATAGTTTGAATAATTAAATCATCATTTTTATATAAATCCAGATCCAAATGTAAACAAAAATTTTGGCAAAATATTTTAAACTTTGCATGGTCTTAAAAAAGACTGATGACACATGTAATAAAATTGGCAGACCTCAAAATTATAAGTATATTGTATTCCTAGAGTTTAATTTTAAGTTGATTGTCTATAACTCAGAACACATACTTCAATGAGAATACATTATTAAATTTGTTCAGTTCTCAGTTTAGTCCTTAAATGCCTACCAATTCTAGTGTACTAAAATGAAATACTAGTTCTTCTGCCTGAATTCTGAATGCTAGGATAAGAAGACAATGAAATATCAAAAGGAAGAAGCAGAAATGTCCAATTTTTCCTGAGAATAAATACTATTTATTCTCAGGAATAAATACTATTTTTTTCCTGAGAATAAATAAATGCAATGTTAACTAACTGACTTGAGTGAATATTATTTATTATAATTTTTACTGTTATTATTGGTATCTGTTTTTCTCCCTTTCAGTACATTTGTTATACCTAGTTTCCCTCCTCTAAAATATGTTCGCTCTTCCCTAAAACACCTGCTCTGTATTCTCCCTCTTATTCTATTCTACCTACTTACTTCAAAGTGTTTCATATCCAAAGTCATTGCCCTTATACATGATCAAAACTCCTTTTTATCAAAGACTGGTGATTTCACTATAATTTAGGAAGAATGAAATATGATTGAACTATTTTACACTAATCTGTAATTATTGCCCCTGAAAGCCTAAAGATTTTTTAAATGCTATATTTTTTTAAATTTATAATGATTGTATCTATTGGTAGTCCTCTCTCAAAATTAGCTCTTGAATTTATCTCCACCAAGGCTGATTATTTCTGGGTTAGTCTGAGTATCATTCATTTTATCATCATTCTAATTTCTTCCATTATTCCACTTCTGAATTTATAAGACCATTTAAATTTCCGAGACTCATTTCTCTCATGCAAAAGCTTTTGTGGCCAAAATGGTGGCTTGGGGTCAGTGGGAACTAGATTCAGGGGAAAAAGTATAGGAGAGGTAGGAGAGGTGATGTCAGTAAATAAGCCAAGAATGTTTGGAACAGAGATCATTGTTAGACAGTGTATTAGAGTTCTCCAGAGAAACAGAGCCATTAGTGGGGTGTGTGTGTGTGTGTGTGTGTGTGTGTGTGTGAGAGAGAGAGAGAGAGAGAGAGAGAGACAGAAGGGGAGAGAGAAAGAGACTTCAAAGAATTGGCTTATGCAGCTGTGGGGTCTGGCAAGTCTGAAAACTGTAAGGCAGAAAAGCAGAGTAAGAATCAAAGAACTGATGCTGCAGCTGGAGTCTGAAAGCAGTCTATAAGCAGAATCCTTTCTTCCTTGAGGAACATCAGTCTTTTTTTCTTAAGCCTTTGACTACTTAGATGAGATTGGAGGTTATGGATGTTAATTTGACTCACTCAATGTCTACTGATTTAAATGTTACTCTCATCTAAAAAATACCCTCACAGCAATATCTAGACCTGTGCTTGACCAAACAGGTGGGTATCTTAGCCTAGCCAAAATGACACATAAAATTAACCATCTCAGACTGTCTGCTAAAGCTTTGAAAATGGTGTTTTGGGTTTAAATATATTTAAGTGTAAACATAATTATTCCTGTTTTAAAGTAAACAGTACTACCTTTGCATAGGAGCATATAGAGTTAAATTTTGCAATGTAAAAAAAAAAAGAGACAGAAAATAAATCAATTTTTTAAAATTTAGTATGAGTTATTTTGAGTGATAAATGACATATATTATTTATATTTTTAATGATGTATGCCATTTAATGATTATAGATTCTCACCTGTGAATTTGATAGAGATTATGTCCATTGTTTCCTCAAAACATATATGGAATATATATTCACATAAAAATTAGTCAGAAGCTGAAAATATTGTACTTCCTGGAATGACTCTAGGTGTTATTTCACTGAAAGAGATGAATGCAAGAGTAGAGAAGGTTTATATTTTTTAACTGGGTAAAATTCAAAGCAATTATTGTACCTTTAAAAAAATCCATTCTGGGATCGAAATTCCCACTTTAATTAATTTGGCAGTATACTTAATTCATATAAGACATAAACTTTTTTTTTTTACCTAGAGTATGCAGATATTACCATCCTCATTATTTTATTTGTCTTTTAGCAATAAAAGACAATATGTTAAGGTTTAAACACACACATAGACTTAAAAAATCTAAACAAAAACATGCTGAAAACTGTTGTTCATTGATATTATAATAAACACAAAAACACTGATCTAATACTAAAAAAAATAGTGACATTTTATGTTTAATGAAGTTCCTTTCTTGAACAGATTATAGTAAAAGTTGATTTTTAAATAAAATACATTTTTCTCTGTATCAATGACAGTATAAATCTCTCCTTTATGGTTATTGTAATGCTGACCAATGATAAAGTCACACATACACATAATGACTATATGAAAGGTAATAGTTAGCCAAATAGCATGTCATACATAGATGTATGAAACAGTAATTTAGAAATTTCTAACAACTAAAGTGACAATCAATGAGAAATAACCTAGAGCAAGAAAGAATCAGTCTGATGAATTGGGCTATATTAAATAAGTTCTGAGACTTGTTTTTTCAACTCTAGCAATAAAATAGACAAAACTTTCATGTGAGAAAGTAATATTTTACTCTTGGAAAATGAAAACTTCGAACCTTTTCCTTAAGGGAAGAACTTTGCATTTAAACCATTGGCTCTTTAGAGACATTTTCAGGATGAAAAAAAATTCAAAAGATTCATTTTACTTGGAGCATTAAAAAAGATGAAACACATGGGGCTCCTGGTATTCCTCTCATTTAAGTTTAGTGTCACAATGGTTTGATAGAACCTGAACATTCATTTAGAAGGATGTGCCAAGTAATTAAAAATATTGCAGGTAAGGTGAACATTTGACCTATTTGCTTATTTTAAGCTCTGCCTCGGGATCACTCCTATTCCACATTGTGGGCTATTCCACAGAAGTTATAGGCCACGCATATATTTTAGCATGATGAATGTTGGTATTAAAAGGCTGCAGTATGTTCTATCTGAGGGAGTACTTTATATCATTGTAGAAATAGTGCGAGATTAAGGGGTGCTGCAGCACCCTGAGGAATCAAGAAAAGTCATACTCTAGAAAGGACAATGTATAAATGTACCATGTTTTGAACAATATCTCTAAAACAGTATTATCATATATATTCTAAAAATATATTTTCATTTTCATGGCAACATTTGCTCAATTTTATGCTTTAAATCACTCATCCATTCATTTATGTATTCTTTCATTCATTCAAAACATATTTACTGAGCATCAGTTATGTTTCCAGAAACACTTCCAAGTCCTGGAACATAGCGGAGAACAAAACAAACAAGGATCCCCAATCCATATTTAGTGAGAGGGGATAGAAAATAAGTTAAATAAATAAATGAAATATATGGTGTTTTAGGTGACTAATAATAAAACATGGTGGGAGTAGAGAATATTGGATGGGGATGGTGAGATATAATTTTAGTAAGCACAGTCACAGAAGGACTCAGTTAACAAGCTCAGTTTGAAAAAAGATCCAAAGAACAAGAGGAGAGACGAGTGTTGATAAATGGGAGAAAAAAACTTCTAGGAAGAGAGAAAAGCAAGCACAAAAGTCCTATGATGGAAGCATGATCACAATTTCAGCAAACAGCAAGAAGTCCTGTTGCTGGAGTGGAGCAAATAAATTCAGAGAAGCAGTTAGACTTCTCAGGATCTTGTGGGTTTTGGCTTTTCTTCTGAGCTTTTCTTGTTATGAAAGACATTGGGGAACTTAAACTAAAGATAACATGATGTGACTTGGCTTTTAATAGTAACATCTGACTGCTGTGTTGAGAATTGACTGTCTATGTTCAAGAAAGAAAACATGTACAGGAGGTAAAGGACTTTCCCAATAATTCAGGTGAGAAATGACAGTGACAGATTAGCTGCTGAAAACTGGTTAGACACTGCATGAATTTTAACTGTAGAACAAGCAGGATCTAGGCACAAGACGATTTTCTGCTCCTCCTTATGGGCAGCGGACTCTTGTTTCTAGCTAGGTTTGACAGATAAAATAGAGAATTCACTGTTAAATTGGAATTTCAGATAACTGATAAATCATTTTTAGTATAAGTATGTCCTATAGAATATACTGCCCATGGAAGCATTTCCCATGCAATATAAGAATAGACATACTAAAAAAATCTGTTTTTTATTTAACAGTTATATTTAATTGGCAGTCTTATACTTTTATTGCTGATCTATCTTTTCCCCAGTTACAATGGATCTTTACTTGCATCCTTTTGGTAAGGGTGTTCTTATTTACCCCTGAATGAAGATGTATTTTCCTCCTACTAACCCCTCCCCGTCCCAGAAGCAGTGGATTTTTGCCTGGTCCCTGGAAGCTACAGAGTTTGCTTTCACCAGTAGCCTAAGATTTTTGCTCCAACGAGCAAGTTTCTGATGGAAATAGGCATGTTTTTTGTCTTTCCCCAGCAGTAACTAATCTCCTGCTTCACCCTGTAACACGGAAAATGGTTGTCATAATTCTTAGGAGTATCCTTTAGAGGCTATACATTCACCCTGGGTTTGGGTCTGGGGTCCCAGTTTTTCAAAATTGTCATTGTGTTCCAAATTTGGCCTTTAAGAATGGCTTAACATTCTTGGGAGTTCAATTTATTTAGTTGCCTTGTGGCATCCTCATTCTAATAGATTCAGAAAAGTTATGATTTTGCAGATTACCTGGCCTTTTCTCATTGTGAGGGTGAGAGAAATACTATCTTGTAGCTCTCACATGCTCATTGGAATAATACTATTAAAAACTTAAAACAAAATTTAGATGCATTATCACATTACATTTTTTTTCTGTACATCATCCAGAAAGACTAAATACAGGAGCATCGATTTCTTCATAACCTCCAAAAACAAATGGTAGTACTGATAAAGAGAGCCAAAATTTAGAGAATCAAAATTTAGGCAAGCAAACAAATAAAAGCAGTGGCTCTTGAACCAATACTCAACCTAAGTCTTCAATTTTTTTCTTGCTTTGGTTCAACCTGATATTGCTGGCAATGCTCATGGAAACATGTTACATGCATTCCGTATAATAATATGATATTTAAACTCCTATAGCTCTTAATCTCTACTTAGCAATCCATTTGTTTGCCTCGCATTGATTCTCTTCCTATAGAAGTATTTTAAAACTGTCTAGTCTTTCCCAGGCATCTATTTCAATGTCATTTTCAATATCACTCTTTCCTTTCAGCAGAAAGAGGTCATTTGGCATAAGCTTCCTGTTTCGACACACTTATAGTAGATAACAGTTTACCCTCGGCTTCACACATTATTGCTGCCTTTTTTTCCTGACTCAAAGGAGAATGTTCATTTCCAAAACCAAAGTTTTCCATTAGTTCGACACATTAAGAATAAGAAAACTAAAAGATTTTATTTTACCACTCTTGCAAGGCAAATCTTCCAGCAACAAAGTCCTTCTGTTTTTGTTTGTAGGAAAATATTTTTATTTTTTCTTCACTTTTTAGAATAATTTGAATGAGTACAGAATTCCAGGTCTTTGCTGGGTGCCTTTTTTAACACTTTAAGATTTTTATTCTACTCTCTTTTTGCTTGTATAGTTTTTGAAGAGAAGTCTGATGTAATTTTTATTTTTGCTCTTCTATAAGGAAACTGCATTTTTTCCTATAACTTCTTTTAATATTTTCACTTTATTTTTCATTTTCTGCAGTTTGACTATGGTACGCCTAGGCGTAAACTTTTTAGCACAATTCTGTTGTTTTTTTTTTCTTTAATTCTGGTTTCTCTCTGTTTTTTAGTATAGGAAGTTTCTATTCCTATATCTTCTGATTCAATGATTCTTTTCTCAGCTATGTCCAGTCTAACAATGGCTCCATCAAAGCAATCCTATAATTCTTTTACTGAATCTTTGATTTCTTGCCATTCTTTTTGGCTCTTTCCTAGGGTTTCCATCTTTTTGCTTATATTGTTTATGTGATCTTGCATGATGTTAATCCTTTTCTTTAAATCCCTTAGCATATTCATTATAGACATCTTAAATTTCTTATCTGATAATTGCAAAATCTCCTGCTTATCTGATTCTGCATTTTTAAAAATCTTTTCAAGGTGTGTTTCTCTTTGCATTTTTATCATGTCTTGTAATTTTATGTTGAAAGCTGAACATGATGTATCAGAAAATAAGAACTGAGGTGAACAGGCCATTGTGAGAGGAAACGTGTTTCTCTGACCAGGAGTCATGACCAGGAGTTTAAGAAGAAACTTCTTCTTAAACAGGGTCTGTCTTGAAACTCAGTTTTAATTCACTGTTGCTATAATAGGTGTTGGTATTGTAAGGTATTTGAGAGGGGAAATATTCTACAGTTTTATGATTAAGTGTTCATTTTTGGAGTGTACCAATTTCCCTTAGGTTGTGACCTTTATAAGCATTTCTTAGCTTTTGGTTGTAGTCTTCCCTGTGTTTGACCCGCAGGCTACTGGGCACTAAAGTTTCTAATTCCTCTTCCTCTGATAAAGTATTTTGTCTAAGGGCAATGTGTTGTGGAGAAAATACTGGTGTAGGAATATGTCAAAATGTTATTTTCTCTCACCTTCTCCAACACTGGACATAGGAGATCTTTCTTTGACCTTCATCAAGAGAATCTGGTAGGATAAAACTCATGAAAAGTACAAAAGCCCTCCCTAAGACTGGACCCCCGGGACTTTTAGCTCATTCAACTTTTAGTTGAATGTGGCCAGTCCACATTCAACTTACACTTACACTTACAGTCATTTGTCAGTTACTAGCTGTGTCACTACCTGTTATTGGCTCCAGTGACTGTATTTTCCTGTCCCCAGTTTTTAGGGAAGTGGTTTGCTAAATAACCTCAATTGTCCAATGGATCTAACAAAAGCTTTTGATTGTCAATTTGTTTAGTTTCTTGTTGTGAGTATTGGGGTCGATGGCTTCCAAGATCTCTACATGGTGGAGAAGAAAGTGAAATTGTCTTTTAGAGTTTTAAAATTACTTTTTATACTAGTCTTGACATGTTTAAATATTGCTAAGTATAATATATTTTTGTATATATCATAGTTTGTGCCACCCATCTCAATGAATTACAATCTATATGGAGTATTTTTTCATCACTCCTTAATCAATAAGTCCTAAAGCTGGACCATGTCTTATTCATATAAACATTACAATCTGTAGTTTTTGCAGCAGATATTTGTAGGACACATTTTCTGATCATGCCTGAATTTAAATGTTTAACTAAACATCAATTTTTTATTCTTGGTACTTATTATTTTTTCTATTCAGAGGTGATTTCAGATATTTAGGTTCTTCTTAAGTTAAAACATGATTCAAGCTTTCAATACTGAGTGGGTTCTTATTAACATATAGTGCCTATTGTGTAAAAATTTTCTTTAGTTTCTTAACTGATATTAAATGTGAGGAATGTTTAATAACTATCCTATTTTTATTTACTTCATCTTTGTTACTTCTTGAACCAAATCTACCTTAACAGACAGGATTTTCAAAAATTTCCCCTAGAGAATTACTTCAAGCTATTTAATCTGGTATCAGTTCCTGATTTAGCATTTTTAATAAACTTCCTAGGGCAAAGGATTAATTTCCCTGGACCCTCTTTATCTTTGATGTAAAAGTATAATGTTTAATCGAGGATGGATCATTGTTTGCCCGCTGTCTTCTCTGTGTGTTTGATATAAGTTCAGGGAATGGAGAAAAGCAAGGGCAAAATAAAAGTATTCCCAATTCTTAAAATTTGTTACTAAATAAAGACAAAAACTAATACATATGAATGCAAATAGAATTACTTTTACCTCATTAAAACAAGTACATTAAAGAAACATGTCTATCCAGGCAGTTTAGAGCCAAATATTTGCATTTAATTGCCTACATGCTTATTGATTCTTACCTAAAACTCACTGAAAAACAGAAGTTCCACTGTTTTAGCAAAACTATTTTTCAGACGGTGACCCAGAAATATTGGACTATGGCATTTTAGGGGCCTTTGAATCAGTAAGTCAACTCTCAACGGCTCTTCATCATTATCATAGGAAGAAATCTAAGAAAATGTTTATACTGTATTTATTCCCACTTCCATTACAAATGTACATTAATACTCATTACCCAGTGATTTCACAACATAACAAATTATTATTTGTGAGATTCTTTAGTTTTGATCCACATGAAGGCACTTTACTGAACAGGATGTTAAGACAACAGGCTCGAATTGAGACTCTTTCGGACTAGTCAAGAAAAAAATATATATTTGGTAAAGTAGTTAATAATAACAGACTTATGGGTAGATGACTAATTTTCCTTCAACCAAAAGAGAAGTGTTCCAGAATTATCAATGCTTTCTATGATAAGATTTGTATGCCAGGAAAATAACTACAATATATTTTTAAAATAAATAAACATAAAATCTATCTTTCTGAGATCAGTATTGGAGATAAGAAAATAGGCATTTTTAAAAGAAACTGGTGCTAAAGCAAAAATATTTAAAAATACATGTTTAGAAATATATCTAAAATTAAAATACTTTTTGTTGTTCAAAACAATGTATTTCACATTGAAAAATGTCATTCTCTGTAGACTTTTACAAATTGAAAACTCATATCCAGAGTCTTTAACAATTTCCAAAAGGAAGAGATGTAATAGGATATGAATCCATATGACTATGTTCTTTCTACATTTTTATTTATTTATTTTTAATTAACAGACTTTTTATGTCATTATAGGGTTACAAAAAATTCAGCAGAAAGTGCAAAGAGTTTTATACACCCTCACAGCAATCCTGTTTCCCTTATTAATACCTTGCATTAGTGTGGTATACTTGTTATTGTATATTTGATGAGCAAAAATTAATATATTATAATTAACTAAAGTCCATAAATTACATGAAGGGTTACTCTTAGTGTTTTGCAGCACATGGGTTTTGATAAATACATGACATGTGTGCATCATTAAAGTATCATACAAATAGCTTGACCGTCCTAAAAATCTCCTGTGAAAATCAGTAAGGCCATAGCTGAACTCAACAAAACCATCAATCAATTAGATATAATTGGCATCTTCAGACTACTTCAGCCAACAATAGCACAACTCACATGTTTTTACAAAATTACATAGAACATTTCATAGGAGAGAGTACTTTCTGGGCTATAAAACACACTTAAACATATTTAAAAGAATAGAATCATACAATGTCCACTCTCAGGCCACAGTGGGATTAAACTAGAAACCGAAAGCAGAAGACGTTAATAGGTTCAAATATATGGTGATGGAAGGAGACATGATTTTGAGTGTTGAGCACACAATACAATGTGCAGATGTATTATAAAGTTGTATGACTGAAATTTATGTTATTAATCAATGTCACCCCAATACATTTAATAAAAAAGGGTAACTATAAAGTTTCAAAATACAACTGATTAAACAGCATACTACCATATAATGCCTAGGTTGAAGTAGACACATCAAGACACTTTAACAATATTTTTAAGTGAAAATGAATACACAGCTAATTAAAATTATAGGATGCAGAGAAAACAATACACAGAGAGAAATTTACATCATTGCATACATATACTAGAAAACAAGAAACATCCAAAATCAGTCATCTAAGTTTCCACCTTAGGAAACCCAAAAACAAGGGTAAATTAAATTCAAAGTAAACATAATGAAAGAAATAATAAAAATTAAAGCAGCAATCAATAAAATTAGTAACAAGAAATCAATAGAGAAAATAAATGAAACCAAAAGCTGGTTCTTTGAAATCATCAATAAAATTAATAAGCTTCAAGAAAAAAGACACTGGACACAAAATTACTAATATCTGAGACAGAAGAGGGGAATCACTACAAAACCCCCTCAAAATTTAAAAAAAATAATAAAAAGAACTATGGATATCTCTATGCCTGCAACTTTGACAACCAGGCCTGGGCAGAGCTCAGAGAACTTTTAGGGCAGTGAAAATGATCTGTACGGTATTATAATGATGAATAAGTCATCATGTATTTTTCAAAATCTATTTAATGTACACATTAAATCATGAACTCTATCGTAAACTATGGATTTGCGGTGATAACGATGTTTCCATACAGGTTAATCATTGGTAAAAACAAACAAAAAAAGACCATTCTGATTAGTGCTATTGACAATGTGAGGCTGTGCATGTGTACAGACTGATAGTATATGAGAAATCTCTGTACCTACCTCTCAGTTTGGTTGCAAATATAGAGCTTCTTTAAAATAATTATCTTGTAAAAAAAAAATACACTGTAGGCTACATATTTATATCTCCCTATGGTCCCTCAGACTCTGGCAACCATTAATCTTTTTACCATCTCTATAGTTTTATCTTTTTCAGAATTTTTTACAGTTGAAATTGTGTAGGACACAACATTTTCAAATTGCTTTCTTTTATATAGTAACATGTCTTCAAAGTTCCTCCATATCTTTTCTTTGTTTGAGAATTCATTTATTTCTATCACCAAATAATGTTCTGCTGCATAAATTTACCACAATTTGTTTATCCATTTACCTATTGATGTCCATCTTGGATGCTTGCAAGTTTTAGCAATTAGGAAAAAAGTTGTTACAAACATTGTTGTACAGGTTTTGTTTGGACATAAGTTTTCAACTCCTTCGGGTAAGATCATATAGTAAGATTATGTTTATCTTTGTAAGAAACTGCCAAACTAACTTCTAAACTGGCTACAAACATTTTGCAGTCCCACCAACATGACATTTCCTATTGGTTCACAACTTTATAAATAACAATGTAAGTATTTCAATGTAAAAAGTTCATTATCTTCATTTTCAAAGATTGGATATCCATATCTAAACTCCTTAACAATACCCTAAAATAAGTTTCAACACTTAGAATCTACATAACTAATATTTTTTTTTAAAAACAGCAATTTTTAAAAGTCTCTAAGAGCAATTTAATGTTCTCAAGAGTTTTCAAATTAAAACTCTTGATTGGGGATTGAAGGTGGGGTTGTTGGGATGGGCGGAGGATGGCAAAGGGGAAAATTGGGATAACTGCAATACAATAATGATAAAAAATGATTTCTAAAAAGTGAATGAATAGTGCTTTGGCTGTGAGCAACAAATCTCATGTGGAATTTGATTTCTTAGTCATTTAAAATATTTCTTTCAAGTTTAGAAAAGCAATTAAGATTATAGACTAATTGTTGTTGAAATCTAGGTTTAAGAATGAAAAGCAATATGAATCACAGAATTGCAGAACATTATTTAGGAAAAAAAACATTATATTCATGTTCTTTAAAGACATCAAAGTAATGTTTTTTTATAAAATATGGACAGTGTTAGTTATAATTCCCTGGAAAGATTTATGCCACCCATATATGAAGAAGTGCCTTTCTCTACCTCTGACCAGTGCCTCGAAGTGGCCTTGTACACAAGTTCTGTTTATTGAGTGGCATAGGTAAGAGTCAGAAAAATAAAAGGTGTACTCTTTTCATTCAGTGAGAATTTTCTGTTACCTGACAATGACAGGCATTCATTCTCTTTTTATTTGAAAATAGAACATATTTTCTTGGTGATCAACTACTCACCTACTGTCAGCCCACATAATTTAGGTAGGGTGATTGCAATTCTGGATCCAGGGGTAGAGATGTGATACAGTTCCAACCAACAAGAACACTACATGCCTCACTCAGAGGACTTTGGCTCAGAAATGGTAACATGATTTAGGTAGTGCCCAACTCTTAGAACGTTTTCTTGAGTGATTAGGAAAGGAGCAAACAGTCTTTTGCATTAGAATGGCGGAAGTGACTAGAAAAGCTTGGAGTTCAGGGAATCACCAAGAGGAGTCATTTTGTTTAGGGGAGAAGTCAAAAGAGAAGGTAATCAGAGCTGTGAGGCAGAGAAAGATGAATATTAATGAAGGCATTTAAGCTGCTGGATCCAACCGGGGTGATAGATTTTTCCTTAATT
The DNA here is from genome assembly GCA_004026545.1 of Mormoops blainvillei. Classification (NCBI taxonomy): domain Eukaryota; kingdom Metazoa; phylum Chordata; class Mammalia; order Chiroptera; family Mormoopidae; genus Mormoops; species Mormoops blainvillei. The sequence continues at coordinate 110,482 of PVJD01004226.1, forward strand.
TGTGACAATGATTATCTTCTTAGCCAAACTCCAGGTTACTGAGTCCCTTCTTGACTAGTCCTCAACCTTGGTCTATAAGGACTTGAACAAACATGAATAGTTTTTAACAATTCAAGGCTATATCCGAAGGATGACTCTAGTTTTCCTTAAAGCAGCAGCCCCCAACCTTTTTGGCACCAAGGAGTGGTTTTACAGAAGACATTTTTTCCATGGGGTTGGGGGGATGTTTGCAGGATGAGTCAAGTGTATTGCATTCAAGCTTACATCCTGCTGTGCCACCATTTCCAAAGAGGCCCAGAAAGGTATTGGTCCACAGCTGAGAGGTTGGGGATCCCTGTCTTAAAGTATCTGCTGAGGAAATACAAGGCTACAAGAATAATTTACTGTTTATTCCTGCCAACACCTAAAGATAGATTCCCTGGCTCATAGCCTCTGTGGGAGGGTAGGAGCCTAGTTCTAATAAGTACCAGTTAGCAAACCCAGATGGGTTTCACATTTCACTTCCCTGACTCTACTAAACCCTGCTTACCTCCTTCCCTATTCCTCATTCCCCCTTTAAAAGCCTCAGTCACCTCTGTACAAATAAAAGTTGAGTTCAGTCCCCTCTAAATTCTTCCTTATTGAAATAGAATATTACTGATCAAAATTTGTACTTATTGCTTTAACTAGTGTTTTTTTTTTCACCTGTGATACTGGTTGTTTATGGGTGTCAAAACCTGACTCATAGCAAATTGACTTTAGTTTCTCCATCATTTGTATTCACAAAGAATCATAATTCTTTTACTCTGTTGTATTACCTAGAGTTTGAGTTCCTCTCTCCATGTGCCTATGTTCATATTTTGTAAAGATAATCACAAAGTTATTGATGTGTGGTGGTTATTCCACAAAGATTCCTCATTATCTTTAGGAAGAAACAAGCAAACATGAAGCTTATTTGATAGTTACAGTGGAGGGACACTAAATGATAGAATGAGGTTTATAGGCAGAATGAAATATTTCCTAGTTTACTAACTATTGAAAGTTAAGATTTGTCTTTTTACAATCACAAATTTTTAAATGAAGTCTTCTTTTTATTATTAGATGTTTCCCATTCAATAAAAACTTCAAATTCTTCTTTCACCTCCTTCTTCCTCCCCTCCTCCCTCCCTCCCTCCCTTCCTTCCTTCCTCCCTTCTGTCCTTCCTTCCTCCCTTCCTTCCTTCCTTCTTTCCCTCCTTTTATTCTCTCATTTTCTATACACAGACTAATTATAAAACCTAGGAATATCTGCCTAAGTGCACGTAGAAAAGAAACAGCCTTGCTCTTCAGAGTAACATGAGCTATGGTAAATTGAATGAATTCATACTAACTCATTTACACTCTATGCTTAGAAAAGACCAATAGAAGTCTTTTTTTCTAACTCTGTTTTAATCTTATCCTCATCAAAATATTATGCTTAGTGTATCTTTGTGGAGAAAAGAAAGAATTGTAGTAGGCAAGAGATACAAGTAGAGAAATGACACATAAGCTTGAAAGTGAATTTAAGACACTTAATGGAGACTAAAGAAGTTGGAAAGCCAACATAAGAAGATATTAGGAAAGACAATTTTTTTTATATCAGTAGAGAATGAAAGACATATAATTATTTTTAAATTGAAGAAAAATGAGAAGGAAGGACTTACTGAGTATTAAAAGAGTAGGGGCACACAAATTGAGTGTACAAGAAAAATGTAAATTCTATTTTCTCCCTAGAGATCATTACAAGAAGAAGGCTTATTGAAAGTTGGAGTCAGTTTATTCAGTAGCTATTCTGGAGCATGAAAAGCACAAGGTAATGCAGAATGTCCTTCTCAAATCTGACCATGTTTTCTTTTTTAAATATATTTTGATTATGTAATTTTAATATTTGGAGTTGAAGACAACTGAGTCTAACTATTACCAATACTGAGACTACTGTTGCAATCAATTTTGTTCCTTTGAAATACACCAGTGTAAATGTAACTATTGACTTATAGGTACAACTGACTTTAAAAATACTCAAATAATCAATGATGTGTACCTGTAATATGAATGTATACTGTATCATCATAGCAGGTGTCTCTGCTTCTATGAAAATTTTGTGTCACAAAAATAATCTTTAGCTGATTGATTATCTCTTAAAGCAAGGAGGTGTTAGTATAAAACAGGAATGCTTTTTAGAGTTACTGTTTTCAAACTCCGTTGCACACTGGAATCAAGAAGGACATTTACAAAAAATAATGCTGATGTCTGGTTCACTCTCCAGAGATTTTTATTTAACTGGTTAGGAATTAAGGCTGATTATTAAATTTAAAAAGACAGAATCTACTTAGATGGGTTTAATTTGCATCCAAGTTGAAAATTATTCTTTTGAGACTCCAGGACCAGGTCAGGCTTCTTTCCAGGCACTGGGAGGGGCTGTGGTATTCTACAGTGATTGCCAGTGTAGCTGTCTGACACTCTGTAATTAGAGGTTGAATGGCGGTAACATGTATATTCTTTAAAAGCCAATAGCTCTCTGATGAGCTAAATACACTTCTTATTATAACTTAATCAATAATTATAATATTTACATAAGAAAAATGTGAACAACTTCTTAGTGAACTTTGCAAGGAAACATGCAACTATTGTGAGTTATGGGACTCATCGTATATTATTAATGTAATGTAACAGAAACATTCCCTTAATGGAAACTATTTTAAATACATTGTACAGCTTAAAGTGTATTTCAAACTCTCAGGTAAATTGCTACAATTGGGAAAATAATAAAGCACATTAAATTGAATACATTTGTAAATTTTTAGAAAAGCACTTGATAGCAATTTTTTTGTGTGTGAGCTGGTTTTCAGGTTGTCTGATTCCGAGAATTGTGGCTGGTTATGTTTTTATGGGTAAGATTTTATTTCACTTGTAGACAATTCAACTTACCTATAAGCTTTTTTAACTGTTACTAATCATTCTCTTTTAAATACATCATGTTTCCTGAGAAAAATATATTTTATTGTCAAACACTTTTTAATTTTGTAGAACCTTTGAAGTAATACTATCCTAAAATCATCACTTTATAAATAAGATATTAAGAATATTTTAATATGTGTATATTATTTATTAACAAGTGGTAGGAAATAATTATTACTATAAAATAAAGTTAATATCTGGGGTCTTTATTTGGGTATTAAAACTTTATCATTCTAAATATATAGTGATTTTAAAAAATAGTATGGAAACATAAAACATTGATAAGGTAATAAAGAGTATTGTTTAGTTCAGAGTCCTCAGCTATGGATAAAGATTACGTACATAGAGGTGGAAATGCTGACTCAAAGAGTATGTTTTATTTTAATTTTAAAGGACATAACCAAGTTATCCTGCATAAAGTTTAAATATCCCAACACAAAATATGTGAAAATAATCCTCCACTTCTTTATAGCAGAGACATTTATCTTTTAAGTATCAGTGATTTTTTACTATACTCATAAAATGCATGTTTTAATCATAAGTGTTTTGAGCATGTTTTCACGTGTTTCCAAGTTTTTTGTAAGACTTTTATTATGTAATTTGCCAAGTTTTTTGTAATGGCACAGTTTAGCCATGCTGATTTATAGAATGGCTTTGCATTTTTTAAAGGGTCGGTAGTTGTTGGTCTGCATGTGAGTGTGCAAGCAGGTATGTGTTCGTGTACGCGTGTTGCAGATCCATTTTCCTGGTCCATTCATTAGACCTAGCACTTTTCGTTTGTGAAGTATTTAGGGTTTTCTATTTACAAAATCATGTCACCTGTAAATAATGACAGTTTTACTTCCTCCTTTCCAATTTGGATGCCTGTTATTTCTTCTTGTCTGACCACTGTGGCTAGGACTTCCAGTACTATAATGAATAAAAGTAGTGAAAGCTGACATCCCTGTCTGCTCCTGATCTTAAGGGGAGCACTTAAGAGTTTTTGCCCATTGAGTATGATGTTTCCTGTAGGTTTTTCGTATATGGACTGTATTATATTGAGGTATGATCCCTCTGTTCCCATTTTGCTGAGAGTTCTTATCATAAATGGGTTCTGGATTTTATCAAATGTTTTTTTACATCTATTGATATGATCATGTGATTTTTTAATCTTTCCTTTTGTTTATGTGTTGTATCACAGTTACTGATTTGCGAATATCATACCAACCTTGCATCCCCGGGATAAGTCCCACTGATCATGGTATATGTTCTTTTAATGTACCCACTTTGCTAATATTTTGGGAGGGATTCTATCGCCAATGTTCACCAGGCATATTGTCCTATAATTTTCTTTGTTGTGTCTTTATATGGCTTTGGAATTAGGAAAACTCTTGCCTCCTGTTCATTGTGTGATTTTGGACTCCTTGATATTTTGAGAAATGGAAAATTTTTAAATATTGTATAATCAAAGTTATCAATAACTTATAGTTTATTTTTAAAATTCTACATTTTTCTTAGAAACATCTTCTCCAGTCTGCAATTACAGTTATAATAATCTCCTGTGCTTTTATTTAGTATTACTAAGGTATAAACTTTTAATTTTTCCTGGTTTTTATTAAAATATAAAGACTCAGCAAGTGAGAGAGAGAGATAGAAAGAGCTGGAGAGAGTTAGAAATAGAGACAGAGGTAGTGAGAGAGAGAGTGAGTGAGAGAGAGAGAGAGAGAGAGAAAGTAAACATTTATGTTATTGCAACCTAAATAAAGACAGAATGTGCCTGGAACCTAGGCATTTTTTATTTGTTTTCTAGGGTTGGAGAAAAAAGAAAAAAAAAACCTTCAAATCAGGTGGCTTAATACATGAGGTATTTAAACTCGCAGTACAAGAGGCCAGAAGTACAAAATTAAAGTGTCAACTAAGTTGATTTCTTCCTTTTGAGAAATTCATGGTGACGCTATTTAAGTCTTCATTTTTCTTTGGAATGAAATACTGTATCGGTTGTATTCAATAGATATAAAATTAATCAACATTCCTATTTTTTTATTTTAAAATTTGCGGAATTTGGGTGTATTTAGGAATTTGTCCATTTAAAGTAAATATTCAGAAGGTCTGGAAGGTGGCAGCCAGGTAGGTGGGAGCTTAGTCCACTTGCCCTTGCAACCAACTAGAACACTTAGCTGATCTTCCAAATAATAAAGTGAACGGTCAGTGTAATCTTAACTGCTATGAAATTTGGAAGTCAAAGAGTACAGAAAGTGCTTCAAAACGGGTGGTTAGGAGGCTTTAAAGGTGGACAGGGAAAACCCCCAGGTGTGGTACCTGCCGCCGTGGTGCCAGCAGCTGTGGCACTACAGTCATAGCACCTACATCCCTGGAGAGTCTAGTCAGAGGTAACAGCTTAGCAGCTCCCTCCCTTCCCAGGGCAGGGAGTCCCCAGACCTGGGCAGAGAGAAACTAGGGGAGAACCAGGCTAAACACACACAAAGCTAGTGGCACACCCTTAGCTGCAGGGGCAAAAGCCAACCCAGAGAGTGCCAGAGAGTGAGAGAGATGCTATCTGTACCTGGATCTGGTGGAGAAGGAGGGTCGGGGCTAGCCATGACTGCGATTGACTCTTGACTTTTTTGAGAGGCAGTGTGAACAGAAAGCTGGACAGTGACTCAGTGCTGCAGTGGGAGCGCAGAGAGGTTTTTTTAAAAGGGGAACTCAGGAGTGCTGGGCAGGGACCCCGTGTGTGCAGCTACCCTGCCAACAATAAAAATAACGTTTGTGGGTGCGATTTGCACCCACTCAGTATAGGTGGACAGATTGATCAAAAATGTGCAAAGTGAGGTGATTTCTTGACCCCAAAGCTGTGCAGAGTGGAGTGTGGTCTGCTGTATGCTGTGAGGGCAATGGGCTTGGATCTGTTCACCTGAGATTATTTAAAGCCAGACTGAGTCCATTTCCTTGATGGAACTGCTAAGGAGGGCAGGTTGCACCCAGCCCCTACTTCCTGCAGTTGTTGGGGAAGATCTGCAAAATTAGCTGGGCAGGCTTAACAATCCTACAGGGGTCATTTCCTCCACAAGAGAAAGGCAGCAGTAGAAATGCCTAAAAGGGCTCTCTCATTTTGAACTCCTCACAGGGAGACAAAGTACACTGAGTCCCGGGGTCCTATTTCACTGAGACAAAGCAGGAAGTTCAGAAAGTGGTGCCACAGGCGGAAATTCAGGGCTCACACATAGAGCTGCTGTCCACACCAAACAGGGGAGAACTGACACTTTTACACAGATTGCCCATACCCCATGGAATGGACAGCTATTTAATCAGAAACTATACATTATTGGAAATAAACGTGGACAGACTAAGACGGTAGGTGTAAGGGCAGGGGGAATGCACCCACAATTTTCCCAGAAGACTGAGCAGTGCCTCCTAGGAAAGACCTAGGGAACTCTCCTCCCCTCAATCTCAACAGAAGCTCCCTCTGGAGGCAGGTGAAGGAGATACAGGCCGTGTTGCCAGAAGTTGGACGACTCACCCCAGGACCTTGAGCTGATAAAAAAAAAAAAAAAACAGAGATAGATCTAGAAAGAAGTCAGAAAGCTAACATCAACAACTAGACAAAGTTTACCTCTCTCTTCCTTAGAATTTGTGTGTGTGTGTGTGTGTTTCTGTCTTTTTTCCCCTTTCACATAGCCTTTTAATATTTCTTCTTTTGCTTCAATTCTATACCAAATAACTCACTATTCTTGGTCTTTTATTTTTTATTCTTTTTATTCAGATTATATATTTTTTATATTACTGTTATCTCAGATCCCAGAGAGCCCCCTTCCCTGCTCTAACTCCATGTTGCCTTCATCCTGACCATTTTTATTGTTGTTGTAAACTCTATTTTCCCCCACACTACTCCATGTTCCGATGCCTTACTCTTACTATTTCTCCTCCATTTATCCTCACAAAAGCATTATTCCTTCCTTAAGTCAGATCAATTCTTTTTCCGTCTCTTAAAATAGTCTTATTTCCTTTACACCTTCATAAATTGTGGCTAGCTGGACGAGGGTCTCAGGTTACTGCCATTCTTCTCCAAAGATATTCCTATTTGTTTGTATTTCAAATCCCATTGGATACTCTTCCCCTGTCTTATTCCATTTTTTCCCCCCTGGCTCTCGATCATTCGAGTTAGGAATTTTAATTCTTTTTTTCCTTCCTTAGCCTGGGTTCCATTCCTTACTCTCATTAGTTTTCCTCCCCTACCCTCTCAATATCGTTTTTCTTTACTGTAGACATCTCATGTTCACTTTTCTCTTTTGTATAATATTCTTATTCCCTGTCCACCTTTATTACTCTTCACTCAGCTGGCGTTGTTACTGACCCTACTGTGGTTTTTCTGCAACTTTGTTCCCATTAGTTCAATAGCTTTTTAATTTTACTTCAAACCTCATAGTATACTCTTCCCTTTTCTTACTCCATTTTTGCCATCACTGTTCCCAGTTTTCCTTATGTTTTAAAATTTATTCTCTCCCTTTCTTCATCTTCTTTCTAACTAGTCCCCACTCATTATTTCTCCTCCATCTTCCCACTCAAAATCATTTTTCCCTGCTTTAGTCATCTCATATTACTGTTTTCCTATCTTACAATATTCTTAATCTCTCTCTAACTTTATTAATCTTTGCTAAATTACTGTTGATATTGCTGATGTGGTAGGTCTTTTGGTTTTTTGGTGAGGATTTTTTTTTTCTGGCATGGGTTTGGTTTTCTGGTAATACTTCTTTGTTACCCAACATTGGTACAACAACCTACAGGATGTGGTGGGAGTTGTGACTACCACTCAGCCAGCTGGTGGGGAAAACCCACCAATGAATGAGCTACCAATAAGCAAACCCTGAGTACAACAATGGAGACCACAGAAAATGAATAAAAGGCGACCCTACTGCATCCATATCAGGAGATAAAGAAACTGCACCAGTGAGTCCCACAGAACTCCTACCACAGAAGTCCACCCCACAAAGATAGGCAGACAAAGCAGGGAACCCTGAGATGCAGAAACAAACAAAAGTCACCTAAAATGGGGAGACAAAGAAAGAATCACCAACTGAAAGGAATGGACAAAACCCCAGAAAAAGTTATTTTACTTTTACCTCCAAGTTTTTTGAGATCCATCCAGAAAGTATCTAGCCATGTTGAAAAAGATACAAAAAACATTGGACATAGGACAATGACACCTCAGTCCCCTTCAAAGTAGGCACCTTGAGACCTCACACAGTTCTCCCAATTGGAATCATCTGCCGCATCATATGTTCCTGAATCTCATCAACAGTCTAAAATCTCTCCCCTTTCAAAGATGATTTTAGTTTTGGGAAAAACCAGAAGTTGCTGGGTGCCAAATCTGGGCAGTAGTGGGGCTAAGTCACCTGGATGATTTGATGTTTGCCAAAAACTCTCTGCATGAGACATGATGCATGAGCAGGTGCGTCGTCATGATGAAGTTACCAATCAACAGCTGCCCATAGCTGTGGCCTCCTAAGTCATCCAAATAGTTTCCTTAAGGAATTTTCAAACTTAAGGAAAATTTGGTGCTGACTTGTTGCTCTGCTCCCTCAGTCATTTTGAATGCGATGGCCACACAGTACACATGCTCACTCAACAGTGTCTACCACCCCCACTGACTAGTACAGTAAAGTTGTCATTGTTCACACATGCTCATTCCAGTCCACTCTCCTTACCTTCCCGGTTACATTGATGTTGCACAAACGATTCTCATCATATTAACAATGGTTAGACTTTTTCTGGACAGACCTCATACACCTAAATAAAAAAGATAGTCTAAGAAACAATAATGCAAAACAATGAGGAGAAGATTAGGAACCTCTAGAACAACTTTAAATGCTACAACATCCAAATCATAGCAGTGCCAGGAGAAGAGGAAGAGCAAGAAATTGAATACATATTTTAAAAAATAATAAAGGATAACTTCCCCAACCTGGCAAAGAGAATAGACTTCCAGGAAGTCCAGGAAGCTCAGAGAGTCCCAAAGAAGTTGGATTCAAGGAATCACAAACCAAGGTACATCATCATTACATTACCCAAGATTAAAGATGAGGAGAGAATCTTCAAAGCAGCAAAAGAAAAGGAGAGAGTTACCTACAAAGGAGTTCCCATAAAACTATCAGCTGATTTCTCGAAAGAAACCTTACAAGCAAGAAAGGGCTGGAAAGAAGTATTCAAAGTCATGAAAGGCAAGGATCTACATCTAAGATTACCCTACCCAGAAAAGCTATTATTTAGAATGGAAGGGCAGACAAAGTGCTTCCCAGATAAAGGAAAGCTAAAGGAGTTCATCATTACTAAGCCCTTATTACAAGAAATGTTAAAGAGACTTATCTAAGTAAAAAAAGAAGATCAAAACTGTGAACAGTAAAATGACAACAAACTCACAACTATCAACAACTGAACCTAAAAAAAAAAAAAATCCCAAAACAAACACAAACTAAGCAAACAACTAGAACAGGAACAGAATCACAGAAATGGAGATCACATGAAAGGTTAGCAGCAGGGATGGGGAGGGGGAAGAATGGGGGAAAATGTACAGAGAACAAGATGCATAATCGGTAGGTACAAAATAGACAGGGAGAGGTTAAGAATAGCATAGGAAATGGAGAAACCAAAGAACTTATATGTATGACCCATGGCCATGAACTAAGGTGGGGGAATGCTGGTGGGAAGTGGCTACAGGGCAGAAGAGAATAAAAGGGAGAAAAAAATGGGGTGACTGTAATAGCATAATCAGTAAAATATACTTTATAAATAAATAAATGATAGCCTAATTTTGTCTAAATTGATATCTTTTATTTTAACTTAATTATTTTGTGTTCATGAAAAATAATTATTTTGACCAGGGTAATTCCAATTTTTAATAATTCCCATGAATTTAGAGATATGTATCCTGCAGCTTTTGGGGTAGTATTTCACATATGTCAAAATAGTTGTGTGTTTTTCAAATGATTTATTTGCTTACAAAAATTCATTTTCTTTGCAAAAACTGATAGATTCTTATTAATATATCTCATTACAGGTTTTGGGTATCCAAGGCATTACATATAATGTTTTGTTTTGTTTTGTTTTTGCTTCATGCATTTTTACACTAAACAATAAGTTAGACATCACCTTAGAGAGTTGTTTCATCTTTCCTGAAAATGGTTATTATGTTGAAATGTCTCTATCACTGATAGTGTTTCTTACCTTAAAGTCTATTTGTATAATATGATGTTACCTTCAAGCATTTTTTGCTTAATGTTAATATAACATCTTAATTTCCTTCTTTCACTTTGAACCACTCTGCATATTTATATTTTGCTTATGTTTTCCAAAACACATAATTTTTTTTGTTTTCAGTGCCTTTTATTGAAGCATATACTTTATTTATTTTTGACCTCATTGCTGATATATATATATATATATTAGTTCAGGTTTACATCATAGTGATTTGATATTTCTATATATTTGTATAACAATCACCAGAATAACTCTAGTTAACACCTTTCACAGTTCAGTTACATTTTTTTTTGTGATGAGAATTATTAATATCTATTCTCTTAGCAACTTTCAATAATCCAATACAATATTATCAACTCTAATCACCACACTATACATTATATCTCCATGATTTATTTATTTATAACTGGAAGTTTGTACTTTTGACTCTTCACTACTTAATTTTTAATTTATTATCTTACTGTTTATTTTCTGTTTATGCTAATTTTGTTTTACTTATTTCTTTTGAATTGATTGTAATTTTTTTAAATTTATTTTATTTCTAGATGGAGAGGAAGGGAGGAAGAAAGAGAGGGAGAGAAACATCAATGCGTGGTTGCCTTTCATACTGGGGACCTTGTTTGCAACCCAGGCATGTGCTCTGACTGGGGAATCAAACCAGCAACCCCGTGGTTCACAGGCTGACACTCAATCCACTGAGCTATGCCAGTAAAGGTGAATTGATTGTAATTTTTAAATGACTTTTCCATTCAATTTGCTTTAGCGTAGTCCAGAGATTATAACATCACTTTCTTGACTTACCAAAATCTAATGTAAACTGAGACACATTAATATAGTTTTGTATATATACCTTACTTCTAACCTATCTGCAAGGCTGTGTACTTTACTTTTATAATTATATATTCACAATACAATTTCCCTGACTTCATTTATTGAATAAACTATCTATCTTTAGCCCATCATATGTGTTTGCTTCTTCTGTCAAATATTAATTAACTATAAACATGTGGGTTTACTTCTGGACTCTTTATTCTGTTCCATTGATCTATATGTCTGTTTTTATGCCAGTACCATGCTGTTTTGATTTCTATGACTTTGTAGTATAGTTTGATATTAGGTATCATGACCCTTCCATCTTTGTTTTTCTTTCTCAAGATCACTGTTCCTATTCTGGGTTCTTAGTGGTTCCATATAAATTTTTGAAGTAATTGTTTTAGTTCTGTGAAATACATCAATGATATATTGATATGAATTGTGTTAAATCTACAGATTGTTTTAGGTAGCATGGACATTTTATAATGTATAATTTTAAAAGTTTTATGTATATGGTAAATTTTTACAACCAAATTATATTAATTAGTATTCTACCAGTGATGAAACTATATATTTTTGTTTGCTTGAAATTACTTTTAAAAAATGTTTTTACTTACATATTAATTTCATTTATTTAAAGAATTCAACACATTAAAAAAAAATCCATTCAATTGTTTTGTGATTCACATTGTTTTGGTTAAAATGTTAATTTTGTATGTTTAATATTTTTTATTTTAATCTATGTGGATTTCAAAATTTCAATGAAGGTATTTTTCAGAAGATTATTCAATTTTTCTATTTTATTTTACTTTATTTTGCCTACACTGATTTAATGTTTTTTTTTTTTACCATATATTAACTTTTTTATATCACATTCTAAATTTAGTTCTCTGCGTTCTTGGATATTTTTCTGGGTTTTCTTTACTTTTAACTGATTTTCTGTCTAATCTTGCACTGTCTTTAATTTGTATTATATAATGTGTCATTATAATAAGATTTAAATTTGTATCATTAGTCCTGACTGTAGCATTTTTTCAAAACTATTTTCTGGTTATTCTTACATCATCTCACTACCATATGAATTTTATCATTTTGCCCACTTGAAAAATCTTGTTGGTATTCTTAATGAAAAAAAATCTGTCATATTTTCTAACATTTTACATTTGTTTTATTGCTTATTAAATGCATCACATAACTTTTTTTAACACTTTCTTCAAAACATCCATCTGGGAATTGATATTCTTCAGCAATCTTGCCAGGTTATTATTAAGGTTAATCTGTATATACTTCATTATTATACTTTTCAATTCTTTTGATAAGTTTCTTCCTCATCCATATGAGTTGGATGCCATATATTCTGTATCTCATATATTATTTTGTTGTTTTTGATATTTTTTTCTTGTTGCTATTCTTATTTGGTTATTTGATTCCTTAATTACTGCCTCTTTTTTGAGAAGCATTGTGTGAGAAAAACAGCATGAGAGTAAATTTTTTTAACTTTCAAAGTCTATCAAATGTTTTATTCCCCTCTTAATTTTGATAGTTTTCTTTACATACTACTTTGACTACATATTATTTTTTCCTTAATATTTTCAAAGTACTGCTCCTTTGCAACATTTTCTTCTTACTGTTCCTTGTGTAGATGTTTCTCTCAGTGTCATTCTTTTCAGTACAGCCAACTATCCTTTCCTCAGCCATGCTAAGTGTCACCAAAGACATTGCTTTAGGTTCATCCTCCCCAGAGAGCAAACCTCCAAACTTCTGCTGAAGTGAGTACCCGATTTGGAGAGGACAGAGCCCAGACCTTGGTACCTAATAGCTTCATAAAAATCACATTAACCAATTTTCTTTTGTCTGTCCTTCTCTGCTTTGACTTCAGCAATACCTGTTGTTTTCAGTCTTGGTTTTGTCATGTTAACCAGCTCTCTTCTTGCTGGCATTCTCTGTTCAGAAGTTATGTTGGAGGTACTAATTGTATGACTTTTGTTTTATTAACCATTATGTTGTAGAAGTGAACCATGAAAAAAGAACTCTGATAAAGGCATTGATTCAAACAACTTTAAAACCAGAAATATTTTTAACAGCATTGTAAACTGTATCTTTGTAGGAAAAAAAACATAATTACAGAGTTTTAGTTTTATTATTTGATTATTTTTTTCTTTACTTGATAAATGGTTTTTCTTCAATTTTCAGGCTTTCATTCAAATCTCACCTTTTCGGGGAAGTCTTACCTGACCATGTCACCAACCCCATCACTTGTTATTTATCATATTGTGAATGTACAGTGGTTTTCTAGTACTTATCTGAAATAATTTATTATATTTCACACATTTCATTTCTTTTATATCTTGTTCCACATATATACCATGCAAGTTGAAAAGTGTGTCTGAGGGAACACAGTAAGTGTGTGATAGATATGTGATGAATGAAAAAATGTATAAATGAATATGCCACTTCATATATTGAGAATCTGAAAAGATATAATGAAAAAATAGCTTATTGGTATAGTTCACATTACTTGTATGTACCTTCGTACAGGTAAAGCACCTAGTAAAATGTTGGTTTAATAGAGATGGAATTTCAATTTTCACTGCAGCTAGAATTTTCATATTATATTGTACACCCATTTTTTCTAGTAAGCAAACCCCCATGTGTCAGATATTTTGGTATGCATTCAGAGCATTAACTATATGTTACTAATCCTTTATTTTTTAAAATTTTTATTTATTGATTTTAGAAAGAAAAAGGAAGAGGGAGAGAAGAAGGGAGAGAGATGTCAATTTGTCATTCTAGTTATTTATGCATTCATTAGTTGATTCTTCTGTGTGCCTTGACTGGGGATCAACCCACAACCTTGACAAGGTGGGAAAATGCTCTACCAAATGAGCTACCTCTCCTGGGCTTCTAATCCTTTAAATCAGGAGTTCCCAACCCCCTGGCCACAGACCAATTCCCTTTTAGGAACTGGGCCACATAGCAGGAAGTGAGGGACGGGGGAGTAAGTGAAGCTTCTTTTGTATTTATAGCCACTTCCCACTACTCAAATTGCCACCTGAACTCTGACTCCTGTTAGATTAGAGGCAGCATTAAATTCTCATAGGAGTGCAAACCCTACTCTGGACTGAGTATGTGAGGGACCTAGGTTGTGTGCTCCTTATGAGAATCTAATACTTGATGATCAGAGGTGGAGCTGAGGCAGTGATGCTAGCACTGGGGAGTGGCTGCAAATACAGATTATCATCAGCAGAGAGGTTTGACTGTGCAGAGACCATAAGAAATCAATTGTTCACAAACTCTTATCAAAACCCTATCAGCGACTGACAAGTGACAATTAAGCTGCATCTGGTGGCAGGAAAGCTATACTCCCCCATAGTCAATGGAACTAGTGTCTTCCATGAAACCAGTCCTTGGGGCCAAGAAAGGTTGGAGACCACTGTTTTAACTTATTTTTCAAACCACCCCATCTAAGTTTCAGTTTGTAAATACTTTCTACTTCAGCTGGTAAATACAAGATCCTGAAATATGATCTTGTTACAACTTTAGTTTTAATGTTTGCTGGGTTTTTTTTGTTTGTTTGTTTGTTTTTGTTTTTTAGTATTCTCAGGCAACATGAGTTCTCTGCATTATGAGCCCAGAGACACAATTTGTTCTTAGATGACCTTTTATTCTCTTTAGAAGAATCAATGTCTTGCTGTTTTACTACTTGTGAACTTTTATACATTATTGTATATATATTGTTAAAAATACACCAAAAAGAAGGTTCCTCAAAGGACCAGAAAAGAAAAATTGAAAGCTTGAAAGCATCAGAGTAAAATGCATATTTCATGTCATGGTGGTAAGTGCTGCATTATATTAGCAATTTTGCTATAGGATCAGTGACTTTTCTGTCCTTTATTGAATTTCTAATATCATAAGAAAGTTACTAATGTGATAAAAGTCTTAAAGTATTACTGACTTTCTATCATGCTCTTGAAGTGAATTTTTTATAGTATTAGCAAAAACAGAGTTTCATAATACCATATACACTGACCAAAATGATAATAAAAAAGCTAAAAAAATCAATAATACAGTATATTCAGCTGATCCATTTGAAGCTTCTCATATTTCATTTTCAGATCTTTCTCTTTTAGTGGTTCTTTCTTATTGATAAGAATAGAGGCTGCAAATTCCAG
This sequence comes from Mormoops blainvillei, assembly GCA_004026545.1. Lineage (NCBI taxonomy): Eukaryota > Metazoa > Chordata > Mammalia > Chiroptera > Mormoopidae > Mormoops > Mormoops blainvillei. The sequence goes on from PVJD01004226.1 coordinate 125,655, forward strand.
CTTCCTCTGAAACAACATCTAGTTTTCAATAGATTGTCTTGGTAAGAACAGACTTTGAAAATTGTTGGTAGTATTATTCACAGAAAAAAAGGGTAACAAAGTACCTGCAACGCAATAAATGTTACCTGGCTTTACAAAACTTCCAACAAATATAAAGTCCAGTGAGTGAATCACCCTGTAAGGTTATTAGTTGTCTTTCTGTAATATTTTTTTGTTTTATGTCTTATACATATGACATTTTTCAGTGTGATAGTTGGAATATCATGAATAAGAGAGTTAATTTTATTTTCTGTTAACAGGATGTTAGATATTAAAACTAAAAAACAAAACAGGAAAATAATTACTTTTCTTTACTCCTAGAGAGACAAAGTAATTGTTATTCTTTACCACCTACTCAATTTTACTAATGTAAATTTATTACAGTCATTTATAATTGAAAAGCAACATAAACTGATCACAGAAACATATTTTAAAAATACAGTTTACTCACACTAATTCCACAGGTTGAATTTCCTTAGGAGCAATTCTGTATTATTTGAGAAACTTTGACGGCTTCTTGAGGATTTTTATATTTTCTGATAAAATAGCTACTTTGTGTTATTTAGTGATAAGTGTTTCTTGCCCCTATATTTTTTTGTATACTTCATGAATAATTAAGAGTCAAAATGTAGTCTGAAATATAAAAGAGTTACATGTTAAAACATTTGGTTCCAGCCCTGGCCAAGTGGCTCAGTTGCTTAGAACGTCATAGAGTTTGATGTCTGATCAGGGCACATATCTGGGGTGAGGGTTTGAACCCCAGCCGGGGCATGTATGGGAGGCAACCAAACAATGTTTCTCTCTCTATCTCTCTCATCCCTCCCTTCTTCTCTAAAATTAATGGCTGTATCCTTAGATGAGGATTAAAAAAAATTAAGTCCATACATTTGGAAAAGAATCATAGAAATAATTTCTTCTCCCATGTGTTTTTTCCTGTATTAGACCACAAAATGGAAATTGGTGATCTTAATAAAATAACTAAAAATAGCTACCTATTTTCTTTAAACTCTTGGTAATTTCATTTTTCTTCTCTATTAGCTATAAAACATCAGAGTTATCTTTAATTTTCTATGAAATTGATCCTTAATTATATTTATTCATGTTGTTTATTATCTTTGTACCATATGTTATTGAATTTAAAAACTGTATTAGAGTTTTATAGTTTTCCACAATTTTTTAGTGTTTGGTATTTTGTATTTGATTAAGGAAATGATGGTGGTGAAGATCACCAAAATGTGTATGATAACAAATCTTACCCATAATTCCACTGTAAACATTTCGGTGTTCCTTGAAACCATCTCCGCATAGTGCCCCCAATGTACTTATAATCATAGTGCTATGTACATATATGAGAATGCATGTTTTCTATAGACCATGACATTTATATCATAATCCACTGTGAGTCAAGAAATATAGAACCAATATAAAACATCTTTTAAAAGCAGTTTGAATTAATCCAATCATTTATTGCCTAAGATTGCTTTTTCTCCCCCAAAGTCTTATTAAGTTTTGTCTTTCATAATTTTATTCATGGGTTTGTTTACTTGATCTGATAAAAATAATAGTGGAACATAGACATACTATTACAAATATTAAATTCCAAATAATAAATCAATGATTCCCAAACCCACTGGAACACATATATTTTACAAGTTCGGTTTATCATTTGTTGCAACAGAAAAGACGCTCCCTGGGGAACCATGAAACATGTATTTAAGAGCATGTTAGATAACTCAAAGAAAGGTTTAAAAAAGTGGAAACTTATTCAAGATGGTATGTTATCAAAAATTAGGGTAAATCTATGATTATTTTTAAATCTTATGTATTGGGAGGAAAGAATAGACAGAAGATAAAGGTGTACTTTATAAATAAGCAGCAGTGAAAGGTATTGTTATGTTGTGACTTGAGAGTGTTTCTGCTTTGCTTGTGTTCAGACATGATTACACAGTGAGCTTGCATTTGTTTTGTCCCCTGTGGTCAGGGCAACCTTGTCTGTTGTTGACACTCTTTGAAATTGTTTATGTTCAAGAGGAGAACACTCAAACCAGGCTGTGAGCTCCAGGCTGGTCCTTAGTAACACCCGTCTAGCTGACTTTACTAGGAGAGCTCCTGGACGGCAGAGATGATGATGTTTATGCATACCCACCCTGTTTATGCAGGATGGGGCAAAAGGAGCTTTACAGTTGTTTGTATGGAAAAAATACAATAATTAATAAATAACAATATAATATTAAACTCTGTGTTATACTTATAACAGTAAACCTGCTTTTGTTTTACCCTGTATGTTCTAGCAGACAAATGTTCATTAAATCTACTTGGACATTTCAATAATAAAGTAAGTGTCGGAGAGGACGCTTTAAGAAGTTTCATGGAATAATTCTTTTCTTCATAATTATGTATAATACTCAACTTAAAAAAATAACCTAATGAATCATAGAGTATCAAATATATATGCATTTATTTTGTATTAGACCTTAGTCATCACACACGTAAAACTACTTTTTCTCTCCTTTCCACTAATATTATGTTATTGTTTCTAAAAACAAATGCTAACTAACATATATAAAAACAACTTCCCATATTCCTGAATGAGCCTGACTTACAGTCTTTAATATTCTCCCATGAGTTGATACCAGACACTTTGGGCACTTTGAAGATTATTTTGAATGTCTTCCCAATTGAATATTCCTGAAGAAAACTAGCTATTAGCTTCATCATTGTGCAGATCAACTCTTGCCCCGCTCTGAAAATTCCATTATAGGTAGAGAAAAAAATCATTGTGAATTTGTAATTGTCAATTTAAATATTATTGGTTGTTTTAATTATGAGTGAATATTTGACAAACCAAGTTCAGAACACCAACTCCTGTGTGGTGGCTTGACAGCCTCTGCATGAGCGGTCCATCATTACAGTTTTGTTAAAAAAAAATAGATTAAAGTTTCAGGAATGTTAAATTTAAAACCATATATCTAGAGCTCTCATTGAAGGACCTCTTAACTAATTTAATAAAAATGCTCATTCTTATGGGCCTGAGGAATAAAGACTGATGAGACTGCCTATAGGCGGAAGAAAAGGCTGAGCCTTAGTAAGGTTATCATTTCCACAAGTTTAGCCTCGCAAGGACATCAGAGAACCAATGTAATTTTATTTGCTTCGTAAATCTAGGAAGAAACCTGAGCTATTGTGCAGGGTAAAAGACTATTCCCATACAGCCTTGATGCCTTGAAGTGCTTGGTTTAATCTCAGCAAAAATGCTGGCTTCTCAATTATTTTTGTCATTCTTCCTGCCAAACCTCTCACCCCCCAATATTGCCAATCAGGACTGAAACTAAAATTATTCATATTGAAGAAAGGACTTATAACTGGTATAGAATGGAAGAATGTTAATTTGTTTTTTGTTTTTGTTTTTTTTTTAATGTAAGGGCACTGCTGTGATTGTTAACTGTATTCCAGTCACAGAAGAAGCCCTGTGTCTAGAACATGATGATATAGCCCCTATTACTGGTCAATTAAGAGATAACAACAAGGTGAAAGTAATTTGCCTCTTCATCTAGAGCAATCTGTCACTAACTCTAAAAGCCACTTATCCTGGGAAAACAACCCTAAAATAACCTGAAGAATTAAGAATAAAATATAACCAGTAAAGGAAAATTTCAGGAAAGAGCTGCCCAGCAACAAAATCAATTTGGCATCATTACACATTATTTTATATGTCCTATCATTTCTCTTTCATATAGAGATTGAAGATTAATCTTGCCTTCAATCTATGGAAACTAATGAGAAAATCTCTTCACAAATAAAACATTTGAAATAATTTTCATTTTATTATTTTTAAGAAAAGTTTCAGACTTGCAGGTAATGAAACACTCTGCTTCCCAGGCTTACTTTATGTTAAACCATATAAACCAACAAAAAACAAACCAGGGCACTCATTTTGAACAAGATTTGACCATACCTCTCTATTATATCACCCTGGGAAATTTTTAGAGGAAATTATTAGGTGTGATTTTTCTCATTTTATTTAATTCATAAAGTGAATTTCTTACCATTTCAATGACAAAGAACCTACTAATTTATGTATTGATATACTTAAAACTTGTAAGGCAACACTGTGTTTATTTCCATTTTATAGATAAGAAAACTCATTTATAAGAATGGTTAAATTACTTGCCAGAGATTATATAACTAGTATTTAAACATAACCCACATTTTTTAAATTACTTTAGAATCCAGTAAAAATAATATCAAAAATATAGTCACACAGTTAAACTCATTAGTTACATAGTAAATTCCCCCAACAAATTTATATGTGAATCATAAATTCTGTTTATATAGTATAATTATTTAGTTAATCTCATTAACAAATGTTTGTGTAAATAATAAATATTAGAAAAGTATTGAATCAAAGTGAATTTTGGGGGACATAAATTTGTCTGTGGTATTCTTTCATTTATTTGGTAAAAGGTTTAAGGAATAGTGTTAACAGTGTTTATTAACTATGAGATCATAGTAGTTTTCTTTTTTTATAGACTATGATACAGAAATGCCAAATTTTAGAAAAAGGATTACATTTGTAATTTATTTGAATTCATTATAGTTGGTTTTGTTGCATGCAAAAAAAAAATCCCTATCTTTCTCTCCTCTTGATTATCTTTAAAAAAACACTCTCTCTTAAAGAATAAAATAAAAAGTAATAGTAGACTTTATTTACTATAACCAAGACCCTGTATTTAGTAAGACATGCTATGTGACTACATGTTTTCTTGATCCTATCAATATAAATACCCATGTCATAAATATGAAATCTGTTTTATGAAATCTTTTTAGAAGTAGAAGTAGCTAATCATAATTTTCTTTGTTTAAATATTGTATAGATTCTAATAGAGGTGACTTTTCTTCTCAGGGTTTAGCAAAGTAACCGTATTAATACAAGAATACTAAGTACTTTTGATGCTTGAAACCCAAACATTTGTTTGCTTAAAAATTTGTTTGAGAAACTGACAACTGTAGAAATGCAAAAGAAAAATAACATTTCCAAACAAGATCATATAATCCTATCATTCTTTAAGAAAATAACATTTTAATCTCCTTAGTATTTTCTATCAGATTTATACATTTTACATTGCTTTAATGGTTGACAAGTGGCCAGTAAATTTCTCTGCAGAAATTTTGTTTTCAATCTTCAAATTTACATTTGACATTTAAAATTATTGTTATAATTCTCACCATTGATGCATATCATTAGTTACTCTTTTTTATTTGTTGTAGCTTCATGAGTATGAGAACACACTGTTAAATTGAAAATACCAAATTTACAATTTTTCTATCTCATCAGGTGAACTATTTGAAGCAAAACTTTCTGTCAACAATATGTGTGATACACAAATTTAATGAAAGTATTTTTCAGTTAAGTCACTATGGGATTGTAGGTTTCAATTTAACATTGAAAATCAATGTTTCCTAAAGTTCTGGTTTTATTTAAGAGATTGTTTTGTTTTTCACTTGAGATATAAAACTTAGTAATTATTTTTGTTTGAAGGTAATATTATTTGGAAGCAAATAACAGGTCTGCTAATGTTAACAATTGCCTCTGGAAATAGATACATAAAAACAACTTGACCAGAAACAGAAAGAACATGCAGCTTGATATTAATGGCCAGTGACAGTCATTCTTAAGGGAATTTCTTATTTACAGAAAAATAATCACTGTGCAATAAATGATCTCCGATTTTGATTGGTGTCTCTTTGGTCAATTTATAATAAATTTTATGTAGTAAATACTTACTATCAGTATTTGCAAAATAAAATTGATAATATTATTTAAACTGCAGCTAACCAAACCAAGCTACTATGACTAAGGTTTCCAAAGTACATGAAGTGCTATTCATTAAATCAGACATATTTTGAACAGACATGTTCAAGGGCCCAGGATATGTTTAGTATCTGAGATTACTTTGCTAGTCATTCTGACAGTTGTCTTGCTACCAAGAGAGTCCAATCTATTCTGAATATCATTACTGAGGATTCAACTTGAGGGGTAATCTATCAGATCTTCCATGTCAGGAAGTGATTAAATCTTAACCAAATGAATGATAGGTCTGCATAAATCTAAAAGAATATTCCACTGTAGTAATGAAATCATGTGGTATCAATAATAGATTTTGATATAATCAAAGCAGTTGTTTAAAGCTATATATGTCTGTCATAGCAAAACAAAAGGGTACAAGGTGGCGTGTGTGTGTAACTTATTTGTGACCCAGGTAAGCAATTCCTAAAAATGCTACTGAAGTCATTATATAAAGTTAAAGAAAAATACAAAGTTAGTTAAATTTATATTATTATTTGAAAGGTAGATTGCACTTGACATACTTAGAATTGATGGTTAAGTCTGACACAATCTAAATATAAATATTTCAACTTTCAAATTGCATTCTGTAACTAAGTGTAAGGAATATATTTCTTTAAAACATTATTTGTGAATAATATGAAACATTGAATACCGCAACAAGACAGCATAATTGTGTTCTCATGGGGAAAAACATCAAGTTCAATTTTACTGGAAAATCAAGAATCATAACAAGGAAATTAATGTTCTACTATAAAATCTTCACCAACGTGCCAATATATAAGATTCACTTCAGATACATTTGAACAAATGTAGAAGAACAGATTTAGTCAGAAAATATTCATTGTTTTCCACTTGAAGAAATGGCCCAATAGAGATGCTGTAAATGAAAGTTCCTTTTTCTATATAATGTCTCCAATACATGTTATTACCTATCTTGCTGATAATAGCCATTCTAAAAGATGTGATGTGGTATCCCATTGGAGTTTTGTATTTCTTTAATAGCTAGTGAAGTTGAACATCTTTTCATATATCCATTGGCCATTTGTGCATCTTCTTGAGAGAGGTGTTTGTTTATGTCCTGTGTCCAATTTTATTAAACATTTTTTTTGCTATTATTGATTTTAGAGGGAGGGTGAGGGAGGGAGAAAGAGAGGGAGAGAAATATTGGTGAGAGAGAGAAACAATGATCAGTTAGTTCTTGCACACATCGACTGGGTACCAAACACACAACCCAGGCATGTACCCCAACTGGGAATCAAACCAGGAGACCTTTAGGTTTGCAGGATGATGCCCAACCAACTGAGCCACACTAGCCAGGGCCTCTGCCCAATTTTTAATTGTATTGTTTGTTTGGTGTTCAGTTGTATGAGTTCTTTATATATTTTGGATTTCAATCCTTTGTTAAAGCTGTTGTTTGCAAATATCATATCCCACTTGGTTGGTTCCCTTTTTGTATTGTTGGTGATTTCTTTTGCTATGCAGAAGGTCTTTTTGTTTTGTTTTTTGTTTTTAATTTGATGTAACCTCATTTATTTATTTTTGTCTTTACTTCCCTTGCCTTTGGGATCAAATTCATAAAGTGCTCTCTAAGACCAAGGTCCATAAATTTAGTACAAATGTTAACTTCTGTGTAATTTATTGTTTTATATCTTTTAGATTTTTAGGGATATTTAGGTTTTTGTCCCATGTACAAGAAAGTATAATTGCTTAATCTTTGTACATGGGACAAACTGTAATATAGTTTAATTCTTTTGAATATAGATTTCCAATTTTCTCAACACCATTTATTGAAGAGGCTATCTTTTCTCCATTGTGTGTTTTTGGTTCTTTGTCCAAAAACGTACACATATGTCCATATATATGCAGTTTTATTTTCGGGTTCTCAATTTTGTTCCATTTTCTGTATGTTTGTTTTTATGTCAGTACTGTGCTGTTTTGATTATCATAGCTCTGTAGTATAATTTGAAGTGCAGTATAGTGATACCTCTGACTGTACTCTCTTTTCTCAGAATTGGTGTGGGTGTTTGGGATCTTTTGTGGTTCCAAACAAACATGATATATTTTTTTCTATTTTTTGTAAATGTCATTGGGATTTTGATGTGGAATGTGTTAAACCTGTATTTTGCTTTGGGTAATACGACCATTTTAACTACGTGGATTCTTTTAATCTATGAGCACCAAATATCTTAAATATCTTTCCATTTAATTGTATCCTTTTCAATCACTTTTAATAATGCTTTGTAATTTTCAGTATATAGGTTCCTCACATAATTTGTTAAGTTTATTCCTAAGTATTTTATTCTTTTGACTGCAATTGCAAAAGGAATTGCTTATTCATTTAATTTTCTGAAGTTTCATTGTTAGTACACAGGAAAGCAGTAGACTTTTGCACATTGATTTTTTTATCCTGCAACTTTACTGTATTTGTTTACTGTTTCTAATAGATTCTTGGTGGAGTCGTCAGGGTTTTCTACAAAGGGTAACATCCCCAAAACAGAATTATCTTCTGGAGAGTGGACCCCTTGTATTGCTGGCTTTCCCTGCTAGGTGAGTGTTCCAGGAACCCATCTGCATCAGTGTACCAGCTGGCATTGTTGTGAGTCTTCAATGAATTTTTTTTAAAGACTCTTTCAAAGCATATGCCCATTTCATGATGGGTGATTTACCATTGTACCTGCCCACACGGCACTGAGTGTTCCACAGTTTTTGACCAAATACAGCATGGCCCCCATAACCCACCCTCCCTATTTATCTACTCTGACCTCAAGCAACTTTTTTGTGTGTGTTTCTCCAGATGAAAAAAGTCCACAAAGGGAAACATTTTGCCAATGTGGAAAAGGTGAAATAAAAAATGGCAGAAGCACTAAAAGACATCAAAATTGACCAGTTCATAAATTGTTTTGAGCAGTGGAAATAATGTCTCAATAGGAGTATTGTATCAAATGGAGAGTACTTTGAAGATAACTGAAGTTTGACCATGTAAATTTAAATACACAAGTTTTTATAAATAAATTCCACTTTTTTCAGAGGTTTTCCCTCATCTATATAGAATTACATCATCTGCAAATAGTGACACTTTTACTTCTTTTATCCCAATTTGGATTCCTTTTATTTTCTGTCCTTGCCTGATTGCTCTGGCTAGGACTTCCAGAACTATGTTGAATACATTTTCCTGATTTTAGAGGAAAAGCTTTTAGTGTTTCACCACTGAGTATGATGTTGACTAAGGTTTTTCATATATTGCTTTTATTATGTTGAAATTCTTTCTATACTTATTTTTTTATTTAATTATTTTTATAGTTATTTTCATTAATATTTAGTCTTCTCATAGTTCCCCCCTCCACAATCACCACACTTTTGTCCATGACCATGAGTCCTTTCTTCTCTATTTATTTTGCTGACTATTTTAATGATAAGTGGAAGTTGCATCTTATCAAATGTTTTTTCTGCGTCTATTCATAAGATCGAGTGATTGTTATCCTTTGTTTAATACATTGATCAGTATGTGTATTTTGAACCATCTTTGTGCCCTTGGAATGAACCTGACTTGATTATGATCTGTTATTGTTATTGTTGCATTGTTGTATCCAATTTTCCAGCATTTGCTTAATATTTTTGCATGTATATTCATCAGAGATATTGGTCCATAGTTTGTGTGTGTGTGTGTGTGTGTGTGTGTGAGAGAGAGAGAGAGAGAGAGAGAGAGAGAGAGAGAGAGAGAGAGAGAGAGATCCTTGCCAGGTTTTGGTATCAGAGTTATGTTGGTCTCTTAAAATGCATTAGGAAGTATTGCCTCTTTAATATTTTGAAAGAGTTTGAGAAGTATAGGTATCAAAATTCTTTGAATGTTTGGTAGAATTCACTATTGAAGCCATGTGGTCCAGGACTTTTATTTTTTGGGAGGTTTTTGATGGTTGTTTCAGTTTCCTAATTGCTGATTAGTCTATTTAGATTTTTCAATTCTTAATGATTTTGTCTTAAAAAGGCTATGTATTTATTGAAACTTACTCATTTCTTCTAGGTTATTGATTTTGGTGGTATTCGTCTTTCATAGTATTCTAGTATGGTCCTTTGTATAGCTGCAATGTCTGTGGTAACTGCTACTCTTTCATTTCTAATTTTGTGTATCTGAGCCTTTTCTCTTTTTTCATCAGTGAGTCTAGCCAGGAGTTTGTCAGTTTTGTTAATCTTTTCAAAGAACCAGATCTTTTTTGTATTAATTTTTTGTATAGTCCTTTTGTCCCCTATTTCATTTAATTCTTCTTTAGTTTTTATTATTTCTTTTTTTTTTTCCTGCTCACTTTGGGTTTCTTTTATTCTTCTTTTTCTAGTTTTTCTTTTTTTTTTTAAGATGTAATGTTAGGAGTTGGACTTTCCCTTGTTTTTTGATATAGGTCTGTAATAATATAAACTTCTCTCTTACTACTGCTTTCACACATCCCAGAAGTTTTGATATGTCATATTCTCACACTCATCTGTCTCTCCATATATTTTGATCTCATCTATTATTTCTTCTTTGATCTAGTCATTTTTTAGTAGTATGTTGTTTAATCTCCACATATTTGTGGGTTTCTTTATATCCTTTTTGTAATTCATTGCTAATTTCAAAGGATTGTGGTCACAAAATATGCTTATGATTTCAATCTTCTTGAGTTTGTTCCTTGGGAATGTCCCATATGCACTAGAGAGAAATGTATAATCCGATGTTCTGGAATGAAAAGCTCTGTAAATGTCAATTATGTCCATTTGATTTTATGTGTCACTTAAGGCCAATATTTCTTGATTTTCTGTTTGTATAATCTATCTAGAGCTGTCAGAGGGGCATTAAGGTCCCCAAATATGATTGCATTATTGTCTGTTTCTCTCTTTAGTTCTATTAGTAGTTGTTTTATATATTTTTGTGTTCCTTGATTGGGTGCGTATATATTAAGAATTGCTATGTCTTCATGATGTAGTGACTCCTTTATTATTATAAAAGTCTATCTTTATTTCTTGTTACTTTTGTTATATTGAAAATTATTTTGTCACATATAAGTATGGTTACACCTGCTTTTCTGTAGATACTATTTGCTTGGAGAATCATTTTCTACCTTTTCACTTTGAGTCTAAGTTTATCTGTAGCTTCAATGTGTCTCCTAATGGCAGCATATGGTTGTGTTTTGTGTTTTGGTCCAATCTTCTACTCTGTGCCTCTTTATTGTTGAATTGAGTCCATTTAGATTTAGGATATTGATGTATGAGGGTTTCCTATAGACATTTTACCCTTTGTTTTCTGGTAGCTCTGTGACTCCATTCTTTCTTTTCCTTTGTGTTTTTGTTTATTGTTCTTGTTTGGTGGTATTTCATAATTCTTTTCTCCATTTCCTCTTTTTTAAAGCTATGTGTATTGATGTTGTGTTTTGTGTGTGTGTGCGTGTGTGTGGTTACTATTAAGTTTATGAAAAAAATGTTTCATATATACAGTAGCCCTTTTTCTTTTGAATGAATCTGATCTCCATCCTCCTTTGCAAATTTGGACTTTTACCCCACCCTTTTTATATTTCTATGTCACAAATTATTCCTATTTAAGCTGTAAATTTGTTGGTGATCTTACTCATAGTTTGTGATTTTTTTGGTATTGTGGATGATTTTCCTGGATATATTTTTTTCTTGATTGGCAATTTCTTTCTTTCAGTAGTTTAAATATTTGGTTCTACTCTGTTGTAGTTTATAGGGTATCTACAGAAAAATCCAGTGATAACATTATGGACTTTCCTTTATAGGTTCTTTTCTTCTTTTCCCTGGCTGCCTTGAGAATTTTTTGCCATTAATTTTTGACAGTTTTAATATAATGTGCCTTAGAAAAGGCCTTTTTGGAATCAGGTAATTAGGTGTTCAGTTTGCTTCTCAGATTTGAGGACTTAGCTCTTTTCCTACGTTTGGGAAATTCTCATCAACTATTTGTTTTGAATAAGCTCTCCATTTCATTCTTCTTCTTTTCTTCTTCTAGTATGCCTATTATTATATTGCTTTTTCTGATGGAGTCAGATAGTTCTCATATGGTTCTTTCATTATTTTGTTTTTATGTTCAAGCCTCTATGTTCTCCCCTCTGTGTCATTTCTAGATTTCTATCTTTGATATCACTAATTCTTTTGTCCATGTATTCAGCTCTATTTCCTATATCCATTAGTTCATTCTTGATCTCTTTTACTGAGTTCTTCGTCTCCAAAATTTCTTTTTTTTTTTTAAATCTCAGTACCTTTGGTAAAGAACTCATTTTGTTCATTTATTTGTTTTCTTAGTCCATTAAATTTCCTGTCTGTATTTTCTTGCATCTTGTTGAGTTTTTATGGAGATGCAATCTTGAATTCTCTGTCATTTACAGCATATGTTTCCATGTTTTTAAGTTTGTTTTCTGGCATTGTCTTTTCTGAGCTACCGTGCTACCTTGGTTGTTTATGGTATTTGATGGATTTCTTTTCTGTTTAGGCATCCATGTATGAATGGCACTTCTCTATTAGATTAATACAAAGAGGTCTTTCTATTATTTTCCAGTAGGTGACACTAAACCACAAGTTTTTAGTTCTCATGCACTTTTTTTGTTATTCCACAGGGTGGTGTTCTCTGAGTAGGCGGTTTGTTCTCCTGTACTCCGGTCACCTCAGTCCTGGAAGGTCAACCCTTCAGGGGAATGCAATACATGATGGGGCTCCAAATCCATGAAATCCAAGTGCTGTCCCTTGAAATGAAAATGTGTGGGGATTGGGTGAGCTGGTGTAACCTGGCTGGCTTCTTTCCTGTTTTGACCTCCCTTTAATGGTGATCCCAGACCTCTGTGGGGTTCTTCCTGCAACTGAACCTTAGGACCAGTCACAGAGTGCACCCTTAATTAAGGGTAAAAAAAGGGTTTCTGTAGTACCATTTTTCAGGTTTGCAGATAATGTGCTCTGCCTCCAGACATCAAGTGTGAAGAGAGGTGAGCTCTAGGAGGTTATGTGGATGCCAGGCTCCATGGCTTTCTTTCTCTGGAGTGCTGACTACCCAACAACTGTGGCCAAAATATTCTGTGTCCTTGCCTAGGTCTCTGGACTCAGGTGCAGCCCATACAGCCCACTCCTACAGGAATGCCCAGTGAATCTCTTTGCTCCTACAGGGTTAAGGGAGTTCCAGCCACAATCTAATTTCTCCTTTCTCTAGGCTGAGTCCTGTCATAAGCTCTCAGCTGTAAAAGCTGCATCCTTGGCTTGTCTCAGCTTTTCTCCCTTCTCACCTCCCCAGTTTGCTCCCACTTACCCACCTTTAGATGTTTCAATGCATGAATGTCTCAGGAGTATTTGTGCGTTGAGCAGGGAATCTTTGTTGATTTATAGCTGCTCTAATTGTTAAAACTTCAATAGGAGAACCAGGGGAATACCTCATGCTGCCATTCCTCTGACATATCATCAGTATTTCTTAATTTTATCTGAATATAGGTACAATTAAGGCACACATGTCTAACAAGAAATTGTAAAACATATATCAAATTTTGCTGTCACAGAAATCAGTTAACTTTTATGGATAATAGAATATACAAGGGCTGGCACAAATAATAACCTTTTTATTACAAAATATTTTATTACAAAATCATAAGCATGTAATTCTGTAATATAACAATATCACACTCAAGCATACCATATGGCATTTTAGGTGAAATGTTCAAATTAAAACTATAAATTATTACACCCATTTATCACCCTACCAACAACAATCAAGCAGGCATTACTTCTGCTTGACCCCTGTATATTAGATAACAGTGTTAAACACTTTTATTTATTTATTATGTCAATAGATGCTCTGATTTCTTCATTAGGAAATGAAGCGAACTGAGAAATTTTAATGCAATAACACTAAATTATACTTAGTTCACCTAATAAATTATTACATGGCTATCTTGGTTATTCCTAGGTAAATGTGACTTGAAATAATTAATAGAGTGAAAAAAAGAGCTCAGTGCACAGCTATGGTTACACATGCACCCTACTATCACTTTAGCTCACCATCTTATAGTTTCAAAAAATAAAGAGTAGGGAAAGTGAAGTTTTGGTTCTTTTGAAAATTGTCACAGTTCATATCCTAATCATCTGATAGAGTAATTATTTTGCCTCTCAATTAATTTATCCAAGTTATTTTTCCCATAATATATTTAAATCACATAACTATTTTATGCAGACTTATAAAATAAATTAAAATGGGTAAAAGGGTCTAAAAGCTACTAGAACATCCAGTCTTAAGTCAAATACTAAATATTAGATATTGTATTAAAGTGCTTTTTATTTGGCCTAGTTTTACCATTGTAAATTTAAATTTTATTTTATGGTTTTAAAGCCTTTTATTATGTCCTTACTTATCATGCTTTTTGTCTACTTGAAATGCATTTTAAGGTTCATTATCACTGGCAAAACATTCTATTCTGTCAGAAATGTTTGGTGTCTTGATACTGAGTTGTAGAAATTCTGAATCACAATTGTTTCAAATATTGCCCGTTCTTTTCACGTTTACTTAGTTTTAAATTTCAATTTCATGTTTATTATACTATTTCTAGCTGCTCAAGATTTCTTGTATATTCTCTTTCATTTACTTGTTTCATTTGAGTTTATTCATTTTTTATTTATTTTATTTTTTTAAAGATTTATTTATTTTTAGAGAAAGGGGAAGGGAGGGAGAAAGAGAGGGAGAGAAACATCAATGTTTGGTTGCCTTTTGCACACTCCCTACTGGGGTCCTGGCCCAAAACCCAGGCATGTGCCTGACTGGAAATCAACCCGGGGACCCTTTGGTTCCCAGTCTGGCACTCATTCCACTGAGCCACACGAGCCCCGTAAATTTATTTTTATAGAAGTTTTAAGTTTACAATAAAATTGAAAGAAAATTATAGCCATATTTGCTGTACCAGAAATCTGCTATTCCCAACACATATGCATACCTTCTTCCATTGTCAATATCACACACCAGTATGGTACATTTTTTACCAAGAATAAACCCGAGTTGATACAGCTAAATCACCCGAAACCCATAGTTTACCTTAAGGTTCACTACTGGTATTATACATCCCATGGGTTGGAAAAAACGTATAATGATACATATTCCTCATTATAACATCATACACAGTGTTTTCACTGCCCTAAAATTCCTCTGTGCTGTACTTATTTACCTCTTCACTTCACCCTGAATCCTAGAGACCACTGATCTTTTTACTGCCTCCATAATTTTGCCCTGTTCACTAAGTCATATAGAAAGAATTATATAGTACGTAGTCTTTCTAGATTGGCTTCCTTTACTTAGTAATACACATTTAAGTTTCTCCCAAATCTTTTCATTGTTTGATAGCTTAATTCCTTTTGACAATGAATTAATAATATTCCACTGTCTGTACATACTGCAGTTTATTTTTCTATTCATCTACTGAAGGGCATCTTGATTGTTTCCAAGTTTTGGCAGTTATGAATAAAGCTTCTATAAACAACCATGCACAGGACATTGTATAGGCAAATAAGTATTTAACTTATTTGGTGCCAAGGAGCTTGATTGTTGCATAATACAGTAGAAGTATGTTTAGTTTGTAAGAAAATGCCAAACTATCTTCCCAAGTGCCTGTAACATTTTACTTTCACCTAGAAATGAAAGGAGTTTCTGTTGTTCACATCCATACCAACATATGGCATTATCAGAATTCCTGATTTTGGCCATTCTAATATGTGTGGTGGTATCTTATTGTCATTTTAATTTGTATTCTTATAATGGCACACAATGTGCAGCATCTTTTCATATGCTTTTTTACCATCCTTTGGTGAGGTGCATATTAAGGATGTTGGCTTATACCTTCAATAGAAATATTGTTTAGTTTTAAGAATTCTCTTAATTCTTATTTTACATAATAGTACTTCTTCAGATGTCTCTTTTGAAGATGCCCTCTCTCAGTGTATACCTTGTCTTCTGTTTCCCTAACATTGTCTTTTGAATAACAAAAGTTTTTAATTTTAATAATATCTAGATTATCAATTATTTATTTCATGAATTGAGCCTTTGTTGTCTCTAAAAAGGCATTGCTATACCCAAGGCCATCTAGGCTTTCTTCTATGTTAACTTTTTGAGGTTTTATAATTTTGAATTTTACATTTAGGTTCATGGTCCATTTTGAGTTAAATTTTTGTGAAGGTTGTAAAGTCTGTGTCTAGATATAATTTTTGTGTGATTTGCATGCAATATCCAATTGTTCCAGCACCATTTGTTGAAAATACTATCCGTATTTCTTTGTATTGCCTTTACTCCTTTGTCAAAGACCAGTTTGTTATATTTATGGAAGCCTATTTCTTGGCTCCCAGTTCTAGTCCATTAGTCTGCTTGTCTATTCTTTTGCCAATACCACACTGTCTTGATTACTGTAGATGTATGAGTCTTGAATTGGAGTAGAATCAGTCCTCCAAGATTTTTTTTCTATTTTAATATTGTGTTAGCTTTTCAGGGTCTTTTGATTCTTCATATAAACTTTAGAATCAATTTAAAGATATCTACAAAATAAAATTTTGCTACTTGGGGGACTGTACTGACTCTATAACTCAAGCTAGGAAAAACCAACATCTTGATAATATGGAGTCTTCTTATTCATGAACATGAAATATTTCACCATTTATTTAGTTTTTAGTTTTCCT